>BQNB010023367.1:0-61897 GCA_026074375.1 Tanacetum coccineum
GGAGTTGTGTATTAAGTGCTTGTACTTTGTGGTGAAGTGGTGGGAAGGTTTAAACATGATTTAGGAGGTAAAATGACCTAATTAGGGTTTTATGCTTAAATGACTTGTACATTGAGCTTTGAATAGTTGTACTAGGTTTTAGGAAGTATAATATACTCAAAATTAGCTAAGGTGACTTGTACATAAGTCTTGTACACTTTTAAACTTGTTTCATCTTGAAATTAGGGTTTTTGAAATAACCGTAAACGTATAATGCTTTTTTGAAATAACGACTTGTAAAGTGCATTAAATGGATAATGTACTTGGTAAAAATGATATTAAGATATAGACTTGACATATTAGGATGTTTACATGATATAAACATAGATAAAGATGGCATTGGTAGAGGTTGCGTGAGCTCGTTTACTTTAGTTATGCAAGTTACGTTGCATAATGAGTTTAAAGCAAAAATTTACCTGTAAAAAGTGGTATCTATATAATAGATAGATATTATAGTGCATCTAATTTAATAGATGGATAATTACATTGATGAAAATTATGGGTTGTTATAGCATACACATCTATGAGTGGTCTAAGTTTAGGCAACCTATAGTGGAAACCTACTTCTCTTAGACCGAAGCTCTAATACCAAGTTGAAATGCCCCTTTTTCGACTCTAAAATTTACCAAAAATTTAAAAACTTTTCGCGGACTTGACCATAACGGATCAAAAGTTACACTTTAATAAACCGACATAAATATATTACCATTCCGCATCTAAATTGGACCCTTCTGCATCTAAATTGGACCCATTTCCTGCATGACCCTTTTAAAGTTGGTAATAGTCTAAAAATAGACCTAGTTTCTGCAGAACTAAAAATAGACCTTTTGTAGTCTAAAATAGACCCAGTTTCTACAGAACTAAAAATAGACACTTTCTAGTCTAAAATCGACCCATTTTCAGCAGAACCTTTTAAAGTTAGTAATAGTCTGAAATAGACCCTTTTACATCAAAAATAGACTCATTTCCTACACTTGCATATTTTGACTCATTTTTCAAAAAACAACTGGAACCACTTTGACAATACATAAAAACTTCCATATTTCATTAATACATTAAAATACACCATTTTCATAAACATTTACGGTCTAAATGACCCGTAAGCATATACTTTACGGGTTTGCCAAACACCCGTTTGCATACACTTTTCCAATCAACTAAACAAATGATTTTTACCCATTATACACATTCACATTTACATGATACTTGACATTTGATAACTTTCATTAACAACCATTAAGACACATGAGGGTTCAACATTGATTGAGCTCGGTACTCTACTTACACATAACCACATAACCAATACCTTCCAACTCATACCCAAGCCTTCACCAAGGCCTTACCTTCATTGATTTGAACCTACAAAACATTAAACATCTAAACCGTAAGCACGAAGCTTAGTAAGTAAATGACAATAACATGATATTATATATCTTTCATCACATAAGCATCATTCTTAGTCATCATTAGTCCATAAGACCACAGTCATCAAAGCTATCACATTACACATTGAACACATTATATCATATCATAAAAATAATTACATACCTTAAATAGGTAAAAGTCATGTACGTTTGAGGTTTTAGGTGGTTTTTGATGAAATCCATCGTTATTCTCTCCCACTTCCACATAGGAATCTTGTAACACCCTCAAATCTGAGTGTCGCAGCGGAATGTTGAATATCCGAGGGCGTTACATTTACGGATCAATAGCACAAGATATGAGAACGACCACTAAACGTGTCGTTTGAAAAAGATACATTGGATTAACAAAATACTTGTTTGTTACATAAGCTCATGGCTTCAAATTGTTCAACAATATAAATAAAGATTTCGGTTTATAACAATTGTCCCCAAAATGTAATAAGACCCCAAATCTTAAATGTTGACTCTTCAATTATTGACTTCCAATGTATCACCGCACCCCGTGCCTTATTGACCTGAAAAACATGCTTAAAACGTCAACATAAAGTTGGTGAATTCATAGGTTTATGTAAATCAATTGTAGGACCGCAAGATTTCCAAGTGTATGATTGAGCAACACATGCAAACATCATAAAAAGTAATTACGTTTTCCTAAGCTCATGACACTGAAGCTCGACATATATGAATGCAAATATATTTGCCAACAAGTGTCCGTGAATGATGTGCTAACCCCGCAACATCCCAAATTCGACATGGTATGCGTTCGTTCCCGGTGATAGCTAGTCACCCGAACGGGGATTGTCAATCCCTAATAGATCTATTCATAACATTCGCGCCCACATAATGTAATTCCCAATCACATCTATGCAATTAATAGTTCATGATCATGGACATAACGCGGTTATGTAAACTTAGGCAAACACTAATCATGGTATAAAATGTACACTTGCGTCCAATTTGTAAAACAAGCATGTTCTCACCCTAAGGATGTAAATCATTTAAATAATTGTAAAACATGGGGCTATGAACTCACCTTAGTAAATAGTCCCCTGAAATGATAATAGATATCCTAGTATGAATCACACCGTAAAATACCTAAGTAAATACGGCCAATCTTAGTCTACAGTTTAGGCTAACGACTCAATGCATAAACCACAATAAATTTGCTAGTTTTAGATTATTATGTTATACTTGTACGGTGGCTGTCACACGTTTTATTGTATTGTTTTCCTTGTTTGCTCTTTGGGAAGGGTGTACGTACTATATACTTTTAAGTTTACAAGGTGTTTAAATATTAATAATAAATACACCTATTTAATCATTCGGCGTGACTTTAGTTATATAAGTATCCGTATTATATCATGACTAGTCCGATACCATAAGTGTTTATTTAAATCACTTAATTATATACATACCCTTAGGTTTTCATTATTGGCAAAAACAGTCCCTTATAGTTTAAAATAGAATATTTACCGTTTACACCCCTGAGTTTCCATATTGATACGTTTAGTCCCTCTATTTTACAAAATTTTCATTTTTGGTTCTTATAAATTCCAAACAGTCCCTTAAGTTTATGAATGTCAAAAACAGTATTATTAAACACATAAGCAGTATCTATCAATATGGCTAGCAGTACTAAACTCTGCTAGCGAGTACTAACCTTTTGCTGTAACAGTTCTAACTTCTAGCCTGGCAGTGTTACTTCTAATTTAGCTTGTATCATACAACCGATTAGTGAGTTACAAATTCGTTAGAGTTTGTTTGAGCTCGTGTTAGACACAAGAAAGTTTAGGAATGCCAAAATTAGCATTATTAATACACTAGCAGTATTAACACTATGCTAGCAGTACTAACTCTGCTAGCAGTACTAACTCTTACTAGCAGTACTAACTCTTAAGCCTGGCAGTATGACCTTCTAATTTAGCTCATATCATACAACCCATTAGTGAGTTACAATTTCGTTAGAGTTTGTTTGAGCTCGTGTTAGACACAAGACGCGACTATGGTCTTAGTAATACACTAGCAGTATTAACACTATGCTAGCAGTACTAACTCTGCTAGCAGTACTAACTCTGCTAGCAGTACTAACTTATTTCGACATATCCTAAACAACCCTAGTTCGCATATCCTATAATGTACACATCCTTTATTGAGCAAGACGAGTTGTTAAGTATTATGATACGTGACATGAAAGTGTTTCCGTTTCCAAACGAGTTATCAAACCTCTCGGTTAAATATTTTACGTGTGCATGTCATATTTAAACATTCATGCTTATACACAAGATCTTTGTTACGTGCCTTATGGCTTTTGGTTCACCACACAAGTCTATATATGTTGTATATTGTAAGACGTGGACATGGGTTGTGTCATGCTAGGCACGACCCATGTTTAGCTTGTTAATACATAATAACCGTGCCTTATGACACATGAAGCAAACATGAAACTTGAATATGAACGTAGGCTAAGACACTTACAAGGGTCCTAGCTTCTTGAACGTGTGTGTCGTGTAGTCGTGTGGAAACTCGACTTGTATACCCCAAGCCTTAGTTTAAACCGAATCTTTCTTGCTTTCAAACCCTTAAACGTATAACCTTAGCTTGATGATTACTAGTGTGATGTCGTGTTTATGTGGATAGTGTCTCAGATGTAGTAACCCGAAACAAATAGAGCAACAAGGTTGGTTTTTGCTAGGGTGTTGTTAAATGTGTGAGTGTGGAAACACTCTTAGTTGTAAGTCTCTATATTTATAGGAGGATTATCTCCATACCACTTCCTAAAACCATGTCCCTTTGCTAGCTAAGAGTAGTAGTTTAAGTACATGTGTTGGTGGTTTTTAAGGTAGTTTAGGCTTTCTTAAGTACATGTATTAATGAGTTTTGTGATGTACAAGATTATGCAAGATTTGCTTGGGTGGTTTGTGTGTATGCCGCGGGTATCAAGGCACAAGAGGGAGTAAAATGGTTATTAACCATTGGGTAATAGGCTAACTAGGAACATATTGTACATGTTTTAATTAAACAATGTGAAGAACTCACTCGCTATCTATATCTACTACAAATAAACCTCTCTGATGTCATTGCACCCCTTTTACCGTGCGTGACTGCATTTCTTTTTTCCCTTCTTTCCCAGTAGAGCATAGATTTATAAATACCGCCATCAAATCCAAATAAACATAAGTGTTTTGTTAAACCACACAAGTACAATCTTTAATTACTTGCATGATGTACAAGATTTACCTAAGATTATACAAATCTTATGGATTTGTGTGTGTTTGTTGCTTAGCCGTGGCCTAAGGGGCAAAAGAGAAACAATTGGGTTATTATCCAATGTGTAATATCCATTAGGAGACCATTAGGACTAATATTAATTACCAATAGGATGTACATGTACTTAAAGATCAAAATGAAGATTTCTAGTTGGTTTATGTGTACCTATGTGTATAACCGGCCCCCTTGTGGTTTATATACACAAAATTGATTTATTTTTGGGTTATGGTAGAAAAAGTGGGTATTGGTTTGAGTCTAGGTAAGTCTAGGTATTTTCGGGGTGTGTCCAAATGTACTTTATTGTGAAACGTAACCCTTTCACGTGACCAATAAAAATAAAATACGCAAAGTGCATAATTATCTTCTTAATAATTATTTCTTACTTGGGTGATGTAAACCTTAATTTATTTGATGACCGTTTACATTAAATGGTTATTTCTAGTCTACGCAATTAAACTTAAAAGTAATTATTAAAAGTATACGTGTATCGGACTAAAAAATTGTGAAGATAATTAAATGTCGTACAATGACATGAACAAGGAGATTTTATTACATGTCTCACCACCGTTAAAAGAGCTTTGTCCTTAAAGCTTAAGACCTTGTAGTAGATACGAAGCCCGGTTTGTGAAGAGATGTGGGTATTTCTTTTTGAACGAATCCTCACGTTCCCAGGTGAACTCCGGGCCCCGCCTAGAGTTTACGAACCTTATCCAAATGGTATTCCGGCTTCGCTTCCAATCGTTTGATCTTTTTTTTTTTTCCCGTGTCCTTGATGTCATAGGCTCTTCCACAAACTGGAGCTTATCGTCAACATGAATTCCTTCTAACGGCATGACTAATGGTTCGTCAGCTTAACATTTCTTCAGATTAGACACATGGAAAGTATGGTGAACTCTGCTCAACTCTTGAGGAAGTTCCAGCCTATAGGCAACTTTCCCAAATTTTGCTAACACCCTGAAAGGTCCTGACACTATTCTCGAGTTCAGCTTGCCCCGGCTTACACAGAACCGTACCCCCTTTCCAAGGTGAGACCTTGAGCATAACTCTGTCCCCAATCTCGAACTCCATCGGCTTTCGTTTCCGATCAGCGTAGCTCTTTTGTCGATCCTGTGCAGCTTGCATCCTTTGCTTGATCAGGACGATCTTTTCTGTTGTTTCTTGGATTAATTCTGGGCCAGTCAGTTGGGCTTCCCCCACCTCGGCCCAGCACACTGGTGATCGACATTTTCGACCATACAGTGCCTCATAAGGGGCGGCCTTTATGCTAGCGTGATAACTGTTGTTGTATGAAAACTCGGCCAATGGCAAATGCTTAACCCAGCCTTTGCCAAAATCGATCACGCAAGCACGTAGCATGTCCTCGAGAGTTTGAATGGTTCTCTCGCTCTGGCCGTCAGTTTCTGGATGATACGCAGTGCTCATACTAATATCCGTACCCAAAGCTTTTTGAAATGATCTCCAGAAATTTGAAGTGAATCTTCCATCACGATCACAGATAATTAAGGCAGGTATCCCGTGTCTTGCCACTATCCTGTTCAGGTACAACCTTGCCAACTTGTCCAATGGATCATTCTCCCTTATTGGCAAGAAGTGAGCAGATTTTGTAAGTCGGTCCACAATCACCCAGATGGTGTCGAAACCTTGTGACGACCTAGGAAGTTTGGTGATAAAATCCATCGTGATATTATCCCACTTCCACTCGGGTATTTCCGGTTGTACTAGCAACCCCGATGGCCTTTGATGTTCGGCCTTGACCCTTGCACATGTCAGGCATTTGCTAACATACGTGGCGATGTCAGCCTTCATGTTTGGCCACCAATATAATTTCTTCACATCTTGGTACATCTTTTCGGAACCGGGATGGATGGAATATTTCGACTTGTGGGACTCGTGCATAATCACGGATCTTAAGTCTCCATAGCAAGGTATCCAACTCCTGCTGTGTAAACATAGTGTTCCATCGGCACGCGGTTCCAATCTTTCCCTGGGTATATCCTTTCGGATTATACCGCCTACATCTTCATTCACGAGATTCTCTGGTCTCTGGGCTTCGATCTGAGCTTCTAATATTCGTTTGGGGAGATCCAAACCAATTGTCATAACTAAGGCTCGAACCCGCAATGGCTCAATCCGTTCTTTACGGCTCAGCGCATCGGCCACTACGTTTGCTTTCCCTGGATGATAACGAATATCACAGTCGTAGTCACTCAGTAATTCTAGCCAACGGCGTTGCCTCATGTTAAGCTCCTTCTGATCGAGAATGTGTTGTAGGCTTTTATGGTCGGTGAACACGGTGCATCTGGTTCCGTATAGATAGTGTCTCCATATCTTTAGGGCAAACACTACCGACCCAAGCTCTAAATCATGAGTGGTGTAGTTCTTCTCGTGAACTTTTAACTGTCGAGAAGCATAGGCAATCACTTTCTCTCTCTGCATTAACACAACACCTAAACCCTTGTGTGACGCATCACAGTAGACCACAAAGTCTTCGCTCCCCTCAGGTAAAGCCAGAATTGGTGCACTGCACAGCTTCTGCTTTATTAACTGAAAAGCGTTCTCTTCCTTTTCTCCCCAGTCGAACTTGATTCCTTTCTGAGTAAGTTTCGTCATTGACTTAGCAATCTTTGAAAATCCTTCAATGAACCTTCGATAGTAACCAGCAAGACCTAGAAATTGGCGGATTTCTGTTGGTGTCTTGGGAGATGCCCAATCCTTGATAGACTCTATCTTGGCTGGATCCACATGTATGCCTCTACTATCAATGACATGTCCGAGAAATTGTACCTTCGGAATCCAAAATTCACATTTTGAAAACTTTGCATACAACTTCTCTTTCTTAAGCAATTCCAAAATTGCTTTAAGGTGTTCTTCATGCTCTCTTTCGTCTTTTGAATAAATAAGTATGTCATCGATGAAGACAATTACGAACTTATCCAAGTAAGGTTTGCACACTCGGTTCATGAGGTCCATGAATACCGCAGGTGCGTTTGTCAGTCCGAATGGCATAACCTGGAACTCGTAATGGCCATACCGAGTTCGAAATGCTGTCTTTGGAATGTCTTGCTCTCGTACTCTAAGCTGGTGATATCCTGATCTCAGATCTATCTTCGAATAAATACTGGATCCTTGAAGTTGATCAAACAAATCGTCGATCCTCGGAAGTGGATAACGATTCTTTACTGTCAGTTTATTTAACTCACGGTAGTCGATGCACATCCTGAACGACCCATCCTTCTTTTTGACAAATAAGACTTGGGCTCCCAAAACTAGGCCTTATGAATCCCTTGTCAGAAAGTTCTTGTAATTGTTCTGATAATTCCTTCATTTCGGATGGGGCCAATCGATACGGTGCTCGAGCTACGGGTGCGGCTCCGGGAATTAAGTCGATTTGGAATTCCACTGGTCGAGCTGGAGGAAGACCTGGCAAGTCCTCGGGAAATACTTCGGGAAAATCTCGGACGATTGGTACGTCCTTTATCTGTTTCCTTTCCGACTTGTCCTCCTCTTTCTTGGCGGATATCTGTGCTAAAAAGACCTGGCATCCCTTGGCCATGTACTCTTGAGCTTTTGAACATGAGATAACTGTACAACCGGATTCTCTCTCGTTGCAACTATCCGTTGCCGAGATCACTCAGCACCAACACAAAAAGTCAAAGTTTCATTCCCGTAGGGAATTTGAACAAGTTTCTCATCGCACACGATCACGGCGTGACATCTTCTTAACCAGTCCATACCGATAATGACATCGAACTACCAAAATTTATTTGAGTAGGGGGGGGGGGGGGGGGGGGGGGGGGGGGGGGGGGGGGGGGGGGGGGGGGGGGGGGGGGGGGGTATTGGGGTTTTTTTTATATTTTATGATCTCTAAGAATTAGTTCTTTGTTGAACAATGGTCTAAGAAATTTAAGGTGCAACTCGATAATAAGTCCTATCCCACTAATTTCCCATCAGCTAATTCGTCATCGTAAAAATTTTTTTCTAATGAAGTTGGCGATGGTTATCAAGGGAACTAAATCAGTGATAATAAAACTTCTATCGCACATGTCAATAAGATAATGCATATGTTATTTAAGAGGAACGTACCCGTGACGACATTGGCATCAGGGTTTCCTGGTGCATTCCCCTTCTTTTCTGCATTCCCAACTGCATAAACCCAGCCTTGTGCATTCCCATTTCCTCCATCTTTATTCTTCAGCTTGGGACAATCTCTCTTGAAATGTCCTGGAGCTCCACACTCGAAACAACCATTTCCCTTGGGGGCTGCCCCATTGCCCTTCTGAGTATTAGCAACATTTGTGTTACCAGTATTCCTGCAATCGCGAGCAAAGTGCCCTATTTTGTTGCACTTGTGGCACCGCTGGGTGCACGGGCCATTGTGGTGAAGATGGCACTTGGTGCATTTGGGCAGAGATCCCCCATAAGGCTTCCTTTCGCCTGTCCCCATATTGTAGACTTTGGCGACATTCTGCCTCTTGAAGGGTTGCTGTTGGTGACCATGGTTGTTTCTGGATGAATCATCAGCCTTCCTCTTGTTGTCAGATTGCCTTTCCGCGTAGGTGCGGAGTTTCTGATCCATCAAGTCATTGGCCAACTCAATAGTCTCATCCAACGTCTTGGGTCTGGCAGACTTGACGTTCCCATAAATGTTGTCAGGAAGTCCACTGATGTACTTGTCAACCTTCTCGGTTTCATTGGCAACAAACTTGGTACATATCAGGGTTAACTCTTGGAAACGTTTAGTGTATGCTGGAACATCGTTTCCCTTGACCTTCAGGTTCCACAGCTCAATTTCTAATTTTTGATTTCACCCTGCGGACAGTACTTGTCCGTCATCTTTTTCTTGAGTACTTCCCAAGTCATTCTATGCCTCTGGACCTAAGGTTCTTATCTGACCATTCCACCAAGTCAAAGCAGCACCTAACAGAGTGCAGGTGGCAAACTTTACTTGATTCTCAATAGCACAACCACTGATATTGAAAACTGACTCCATCTTCTCAATCCACCGAGTCAAACCGACCACGCCTTCAGTCCCCTTGAAGTTCAAAGGTTGACACTTCATGAAGTCAGCGTAAAAACAAGGGCGCGCAGTTTGCACGTTCCTTCGGTTATCCCCCTTGCGAACTGTGGCTTCCATCCCCATTGGTGAGTTTCGGCAAAAGAGCTTGGTCGTTCATTGCAGGATTGGGATTATAGGAGTCATGTTGTTGGTTGGTGTCGTTAACAGGGTATTTGGGTACCTCTTCTGGTTGTAGTGCCATGAATTGTCTAGATCACAAAGACAAAACATGAGGTTATATGACAGAATATCATAATATATAGATGAGATATCAACACAAAAGGTTAAAGTAGTACAAAAGTAACACATCCATTTCATTCATAACTTTGAAAATTTTACATGAAATAGTTGTCGGAGTACACATAATACAATACAAAATATCTAAGGCTATGCTAGCGGGGAAAACCCCTAATACTTAACATGCCTGTACAATGACCTAGCAAGATACAATAACATAAATCACTAGATGTGACTGTCGGCGTCCCCAGAAGCATCCTGGTGATCTGGAATCCTAGCCTCTGGTCCTGGCTGCCTAGCTCTCCTCTGCTGCTCTCGCAGTGCTAACAACTCAGTCTGCATGTCGCTCATCTCTCGCCTCATATCTCTGATGACTCGGAGAGTCTCTACCATCTGGTCCTGGCGCCTACGATCAGTCTCTCGAAGCGCTGCTAACTCAGCCTGCTGCATCTGAAAGCGAGTCTCGTGTACCTGATGTTGTGTCTGAATGAGAGTACTCTGCAGCTGTAGCTGTGTCTGGTGTGCCTGGAGATAGGTCTCATGTGCATACACATGATCACGATGGGTCTGAAGCTCCTGATGAGTCGCCTGACTCAATCCTATCGAGTGAGCCCAAGCCTCTCGGGAAGCATAGGCCTCCTCCTCCACCATCCATACTGTCTCCTGGAGAGTCATCCTATCCCCCATAAGTAAATCGACCCGCTGCGAGTCCATATCGACTCGCTGTGATATACGAGACCTACTATCCTGAGCATCCTCTAGTAGAGCATACAAGTCCTGTGTATCCCGCTCATGGAGCTCAGCAAGCTCTATGACCCTAGTGTTGACCTCTCCCACGGTCATAGGTGCTATCTCTGGAACTGCCTCTGCCGGATCTACCCAAGTATCCCTAATCCCGTACCTAACATCTCTAATCCCCTGTCGCCTCTCTTCAGCATCTACCATGCTAACAAATCCATAATCTATCCCTCGACCTCTGGTAGGTCTAGCAGTAGAACTCTCTCCGATCTCATATCTGGAGCCTATAGTGGACAAATACAACCTCTTGCAGGGAGCTGCCTTCAGAACTCCGGGAATATCATCCCTACGGTCAACAGGTGGTGGTATGGATAGAGATGGTGGTAGTGGCGGTAGTGAAGGTGATGGTAATGCGGCAGTGACTGCATCAATGAGAGCGTGACTGGATGCTACCCTGAGTGTTTGGATTTGGGTTGGACACCCAGATGATGGTGGTAAGGGTGGTGAATGTGCATGTGGGGCCGTGCACCTAGCAAGGCGCTCCCCTGTAGAGGGTGGTGATAGTGAGATAGGTGGTGATGGTGATGGAGTAGTCAGACAGAGTCTCTCAACCTCGCCTTGGTTGGCAGGATATGGAAGTCTGGTCAGACGTATCCTAGCCCCAATAGTAATGTCAGTGGAGGGTGGTGGTATAACAGGCTCTGTTCCCTCAGGTGGGAAAACAGGCTCATCAACAGGTGCAACAATAGTAGAGTCGGTCGGAGCTAGGTGCTCCTCCTCCTCCTCCTCATCCTCATCATCCTCATCCTCATCATTAGCGTCATCCCTAGATGAATCGCCATCATCGTCATCTCCATCATCTCCCTCGTCCATAGGATAGTCAACCGGACCATCCTCTGTCTCATCATCCTCGTACTCCTCTGGATCCTCCTCGGGATCCGACTCAGTAACATATCCGGGTGACTCAGCAGTAGGTGAATCAATAGGAGGTAATGGCCGCTCCTCAGCCGGAAACTCATGGTCATCCTCCAATGGTATATACTCAGGGTATATAGGCTCTGGCACATAGTCAAGATCATGTGCCTGTACGAACATAGGCTCACGCTCATCCTTGTCCCGAGGAACTGGTGGTGTCTGTGGATCCTCTGGGCCTGGTATGTAATCCGGTGATGGAGGGGCTACTGGCTGTATCGGGAGTCCATCGTATCCTAATACGATGACCCGTGGAATGCCTCCCTCAGATACCACCTCGTCATCGGCTCCCCAGAAGGCTCTGTCGGGCTTAGAGTCGGTGTAGACGGAAGTGTAAGTAACAGCAGATGTCGCAGAAGACATGATTACCGCAAAAATCAAAATAACTTATATAAGTATTACTTATAGGAAGGATCGATATGATATGTCTGTAAGCTTTAATAATAAAGATCTTATAGTAATATACGTAATATCATTTATATACACGTATATTAATCATGTAAGCACTCAGTACCCTACTAATGCTAAAGCAATGCATGTCATGTAAACATATATGCGCTAGATGTAAACCAGTAATGCATGTATGTCCCTCGCAAATCCCATTTGTGAAAACAATTTTGAAAATGGTTATAGTCCAGACAAAACCTTTGACCTGGTTCTCTATAACCTTGGCTCTGGTACCAATCTGTAACACCCTCAAATCTGGAGCACGCAGCGGAATGTTGAATATCCGGGGGCGTTACATTTATTGGATCAATAGCACAAGATCTGAGAACGACTACAAAACGTGTCGTTTGAAAACGATACATTGGTTTAACAAAATACTTGTTTGTTACATAAGCCCATGGCTTCAAATTGTTCAACAATATAAGTAAAGATTTCGGTTTATAACAATTGTCCCCAAAATGTAATAAGACCCCAATTCTTAAGTGTTGACTCTTTAATTATTGACTCCCAATGTATCATCGCACCTCGTGCCTTATTGACCTGAAAAACATGCTTAAAACGTCAACATAATGTTGGTGAAATCATAGGTTTATGTAAATCAATGGTAGGACCGCAAGATTTCCAAGTGTATGATTAAGCAACAAATGCAAACATCATAAAAAGTAATTACGTTTTCCTAAGCTCATGACACTGAAGCTCGACATAAATAAATGCAAATATATATTTGCCAACAGGTGTCCGTGAATGATGTGCTAACCTCGCAACATCCCAAATTCGACATGGTATGCGTTCGTTCCCAGTGATAGCTAGTCACCCGAACGGGGATTGTCAATCCCTAATAGATCTATCCATAACATTCGCGCCCACACAATGTAATTCCCAATCACATCTATGCAATTAACAGTTCATGATCATGGACATAATGGGTTATGGTAACTCAGGCAAACACGTAATCATGGTATAAAATGTACACTTGCGTCCAATTTGTAAAACAAGCATGTTCTCACCCCAAGGATGTAAATCATTTAAATAATAGTAAAACATGGGGCTATGAACTCATCTTAGAAGGTAGTCCTCTGATTGGTAGTGCACATGTTTAATGTATTGGTATTTATGATGGCTCTTGGGAAATGTATAGGTATTGTTAATAAATATTCATATTTATGTATTAGTATTACACATTTAAAGCATACGGACTCATTGGTATAAACTAAATTCCATTTTAAGTTTATATATACTATTATCACTTGTGTGGTGGTGCACATGGTTATTGTATTTACAATATCTATGGTTCTCGAGAAACGCGAAATCATTATTAATAAATATACTTATTTATTAACTTGTTAATTAAACCCGTTTAATGTCCCGAATTTATTAAATGTTCGACGACTCGGTAGGTGTTTTATTATTCACTTATTGTTCATAAATGCATAACCCTTAGGTTTCTTATAAATACAAAACAGCCCCTGGGTTTATAAATATACTTTATTTACATTTTAAACCCTCAAGTTTCATTAATTACATAAGTAGTCCTTTAAGTTTACAAAATTGTAATTTAGGTCTTTATAGTTACACTTCAGTCCCTGGATTTCAGAATGTTTCAAAAACAGTCCCTGGAGTTATCACAATTCAAAAGTGACAATTTAATCCCTTAAGTTTCTAATTGTAAATTTTTAGTCCCTCGATTTGCAAAAATTGCATTTTAGCTCCAAATAAAACTCAACAAGTGGCATTTCTTTTTGTTAAGTTCAAACAAGTTATAAAAGCTATTTCGGCTTTTAAATAAGCTCATCGAGCTTATTTTTGGCTTAACGGGCCTTATTGGGCCCGTTAAGGTCCGTTATAGTTTTAAAAAGCACAAATGCACTTGTTAAGCTTATTTAAGCTATATAATTCTGTTTGGCTTATTAATAAGCTCGAATGAGCTTATTTGAAGCTTATTGGGCTCGTTGGCCCAATAGCTTTAACTAAAAGTTTGCAAAATGGACTCCTTTAGTTATACATCTTATTTTCTAGACTCATTGGGCTTATTTGGGTCCTTTTTAAGCTGTTTTACCTTGTGGCTTATTTAATAAGCCGTTAAGCACAAAATCGAGCTTATTGGGCTCGTTATAAGCCCGTTAAGGGTTTTAAAGGTTTGGGTTTGCTTTCTTTGGGTCCAATAACCTTTCTAGGATTATTAGAAGGCTTATAATCTGTTTTAGCTAAAAGATAAGCTCGAGTGAGCTTATTTGAGTTTATTCGAGCTTATTCGAGCTTATTGGGCTTGTTAGCCCAATAACTTTAACTTGAAGACACCAAGGGGTCCATTATGAGTTCAATAAGCCCTTTTGACCTCTTAATAAGCTCATAGGACTCATGATAAGCTCGTTGAGCTTATTGTCACTTGTGGGCCCCACTGTTGGGCCTGTTGGGCTCGATAGAAGCCCGATAAGGGTTCTAGTGGTTCGGGCTTGATTTCTTAGAGTCCACTAGCTTATCTTAGGCTCATAATAAATTTTATAAGCCGTTTAAGCTCATAAATAAGCCATCCTAGCTTTTTTGTAGCTGATGGGTCTTGTGGGCTCACGAAGATGGGTCGCGAAGTCCAACAAGGGTCCGAATGGTTTATTAGTATCTCTTATTGTTTATGTTAATGCCTTGCTCAAAACAATGTGTCTAGCATTTCACTAATCGGATCCATAACATGCGAGTGTAATAATGTGTATATATGTTTCACACACACGTCATGTGTTAAAACAAAAGTTTAAGTATGGTTTCATTTCTCAATTCAGTGAACAAGGTTTATTACTCATGTCGTGGGTAGTAACTCGAGATATGCTATTTGTTCATGCGAAAGAGTTATGAGTAATTGAAACGATACCTAGATGACTCGGAGCAATAGACTTAAGATAGATCCGTTTATCTGACTACATATAAAGAGTCACCACGCACCCCTATAGTTGTCTCCCGACGCTGATATATAACAGTCCACATCACGCCTGCTATACCACACTAACTACAAGTTCTAACTTTCTACGTTTCCTCACTCTTGCGCAGCCGAGCCTATAAAGCTAGTATGTTCCGGACCTACGGCACTTATACTTGAGTGTCACGTATATAAGTAAAATGAAGTTACACTAGTAATGTACCGAGGATAGCTCACTTACAATAGTCCTAAGCTCGAAGAATGCTGAGTGAGAGTAGACCCAAATACGACCAAAAGAAAAACCCTAGCTTTTAACAAGCTTTTAAACGTTTGAACCTTAACTCTTGCCAACACCTTGTATGCGAATTCCTAGTGGGTATTCTCTTGGAGAACGAAGTAGAAATAGCAAGAACGAATGGTGTGTTTTGTTTACCTCGGCTTAGTGTATACCGAAGGTAAGGATATGAAAGTAATGGTGTTCTTGTTTGAGAGAGTTTGAAGAGATGATAAGAAGTGTCCTAGCTAAGTGGTAAGTGGGGTTTTATATGTCTTAAGATTAGTTGGTTTTCCTAACTCTTGCCTAACTAAATCGCACCCTTATTAGTGGTTTCGGTTAGGATTAGTCACTCACCCATGGTTTGCTAAGATACCTCCTTAGTACAATCTTTAATTGCTTAGGTGATGTACAAGATTGAGTTAGATTAGGAAAATCTTAAAGATTTGTACATACACATGCATATGCCGCGGTTAACCAAGGCAAGGGAGTCAAGCAAGTCATTATCCATTGTGTATTAGCCCTTTAGGAGACCATTAGGACACATATTAATTACCAAGAGGATGTACATGTACTTAAAGATCAAGAGTCAAGATTTCTAGTTGGTTTATGTGCACCTAGTGTATAACCGGCCCCTTTGTGGTTTATGTACACCAAATTGATTTTTTTTTAGGTTAAGGTGGTAAAAGTGGGTATTAGTTCGAGTCTAGGTAAGTCTAGGTATTTCCGGGGTGTGTCCAAACGTATTTGTTTGCGAAACATAACCCTTTTACGTGACCAATAAATACACAAATCATAAAGTACATAATTATCTTTTTAATAATTATTTCTTACTTGGTTGATGTAAACCTTAATTTATTTTATGACCGTTTGCATTAATTGATTATTTCTAGTCTACGCGATTTAGCTTAAAAGTAAATATTAAAAGTAAACGCGTATCGGGCCAAAATAAATAGTGATCATTAATAGAGTCGTACAATGGCACAAGAATGAGAAATGTTACATAGGTGAAGCAGTCTTTCTTCAGAACCTAACTTCTTTAATTTCTTGACATTTGGCTTATGTTTATTTTAATTTGCACTTTCTGAAACATTAGTACGTTGCTTTTTCTTGCTAGAATTCATGCTATTCACATACTTAAACATACATTCATCGTTATTAGCAGTAATTAAACATTGCTTACATGTAGCACAAATAATCTCTGTTTATCATTCTAAATAGCAAGCTTAATGTTATTACCTTCAGATGACCTATGGTTTGGAGTTTTAGAAAACAGTAAATTCCTATGGTGTTCTTTTATATTCTCAAGATTATTCAAGAATCAACTGTGTTAATAATAAGATTTAACTAACTAGACATAATCCGGTGGTCGAGGAGGATGAAACAAATAAGTTGCCATATTATTATAAGATGAGAGAAAAAAGAAAGATGTGTATGTGATATAAGAGAGAAACACACACACACACCTTATTAGATAATACAATAATGAATCCTCACCCCTCCATGGAAGTATGGAGGGGGTATTTATAGTCCAAACACAACTAAACTATACTATAAAGTCTAATCTAGTCCCTGCATGTTTGGCTATTTATGAACTAATGTAATTCTGTATTAGTCAACATATTTTAAGGCTAACAATATTCCCCTAATATGTGGACATACGGATTTACTTACAATGTTCCTATCAAGTACAATTACAAAAAAATAAAGTCTTCTAAAGCACTTCCAAAGCTGAAGATGTCTTCTGAGTTCTCTTGGTCTTGAAACTTATACTCCAGCATGGATCCTCCTTGTCTTTACTTGTTCTGGAACTATTATAATATGCATGAACTGGATTAACTTCCCCCTAATTCATGCAGCATGTCTTGAAAAGCTTTCTTTATAGACTCCTTTTTAGCAAAGTTTCTGAATCAGCTTCCCCCCAAACCAACATCCCTATCTTGAGCAGATTCTGATACTTTGATGTAGCTTTAACCATCTTTTATATGTCATTGACATACACAGTGGAATTTTATAGAAGAAAAGCCACACCAAGTACTACTGCTTCTTGTCATTAGGTGTTGGTGAATATTCGTTCGGGGGTACATGCGAGAAATCAGCAACAATTTTTCTCACGTATGCAATATACTTCATAAACCATACTAAGTAAAGTAGTATACACTACTTCCCCCTGAAAGTTGACATGGTAACCAAAGTACACATTTTCCCCCATGATGGTTTTGAACTCTCGGAAGCATCATTATTGTGTACACACATATACACGAGAATTTCTTTTCTTAAGCACAAATCTTGAAATCCAAACGAACCATTACCCTCTTGACTATACAAATCATAGTAGGAGATGAAGCAAGAATGAAGAAAACTTGGTATAATCAAGATCTTGTATATGAATGTCGTTGAAGAACTTTGAATTTTTTGCTTAGACTGTGAAGTACCATTGTCTTGGAATAGCATAATAATATCCCATGAGAATTGCTGATTACATCTCATCCTTTAAACTCTCTGGCTAACTTACCAACCTCGTATTCTGTCGGCTATTGTTGTGAGCACATGATGAAGTAAACCCGATATACCAAACTTGAAAATGAAGTAAAATCCCAAAAATTTGTTACTTAAGTTTGCATTGTTGTTGATCGAAGAACGTTGTAAGTATACATCTATAAGTATTCTAAGCCCAAGTCCTAAAAGTATAAAAAGTACACCACCTCTTAAAATTATCCACATCAACATCTGTGTGTGATACTGAGTACTACAACGTAACTCCTTTAAGTGATAGTTATCTAGGTCTTCAACTAACCACCCTAACTACTGGAAACTATATAATTCAAGTCTCAATCATAAGCTGTATACGTTCAAGCAAGTCATCAATCGATTGATTAGGTTTAAAGAAAAGGGGTAGAAAGTAGAAGGAAGTCTCAATGATGAAATAAGTAGACGCCTTCATGAAACCCACTTCAATTTCAAATAAGGGATACCAAATCAACTCCGTGATCACTTGTCATCGTAATCCAAATCCTTAGCCATTTGTCATTTTAGTGAATCTTATTCGGATCATTTTAGTGTTATGTATCGTGTTTGTTGTTTGTGAATGTCGTTAAACTAAGACAAATGTTGTTTTGAATTGTCGTTAATGAATACACATTGTCTAGTCAAACTTGTCATGATAGTGTTTTATACCCGGCTTAATCCAATAACACCATGCTTAACTGCCCAATTTTTCGGTTATGCATAATGCCATCCCAAAAAGTGTATACTCGGCCCATGTAGATAGTTATATTACTAGAACCGACCAACCATGATTTCTCAGCCCAAATACAATACACAAGTTTTGGCCTATTATTATTAGAGACCCCGGTATAACCAAGTGTGTAGCCCTGATAACGCCTAAATTATACATGTTTTCTATGGCGTTATTTGTATATATTTTATCATTTCTCATGAACTTTCGATACTTAATAGCTTAAATTACTTGCAGGTTCACTTGAAGACATCCCGAGGTTAGATACATCAAAATAAAATACTTACACGTTAAAGAACACATCATTCAAGAGAAGATCAACAATCAAGTTCAAAGTGCCAAAAGTTTGTAGCACTTACCATTTGTTCACCACACTTACCTTCAAGTCAAAGACAGTCAAATATGCATTAACTCAACAAGTACGCTGCACAATTTCCTTTGTGCGCCGCACTTCCCATCTGATATGAAGAATTTATGAAGACTTTAATGCTACTGTATTTACACCCTAAGTACGCCGCACAATTTCTCTTGTGCGCCGCACTTACTCAATAAACATTTAATACGTATGCATTTAATCATCAAGTACGTTGCACAATCGTTTATGTGCGCCGCACTTTCACTTGAATTTCATCCTATACATAGAGCCTTAAAATCTCTCATTTTCATATCAACATATCATAGAATATCATCAACACACAAAAACATAAACCATCTCTCACACAAACCCTTTCTCCAAGCATAAACACCATATCTTTTAAAGATTCAAGATCAAAGAACCAAGAACGAGGAAGAATATCATATTAGTATAAGTAATATAATAAAGTTTGTTATTGAAGCAAGTTATGTTATAAACTACTTAGCCATGAGAGGCTAAATCTCTCATGACTACTCGGTGATGTTATGATAATGAATAAGTGTTTGGTATGATCATGATCTCTTTAATCTCAAGCTTATGTTACAATCCTATTATATCTTATCTTGTCCATCTTTGCTTATCAACTTAAATAATATAATCATATTGGTATGGTCGAGAGACCCGTTATGATCTATATGATTTTAAATATTTGTCTATGGTCTTTATCGTTAGTGCTGAGAAATCTACTTTCGTAAATTGATAAATAAATAAGCTTTGATATACTAGTAACTGGATTATTTAAGTGACACATTTGGTCTAGTTAACTAAATATAAGTCTTGAGTTAATTAAATTAGTTTGTAAAAACATTTTCTAACGAGAAAATCCTTTTTATAAATTAAGGGTCCATCTTCAAGGTCTAATCATTACCAATACTTATAAATTATTTTTAACTATCTGAGTAGTCATCTTTATTATCACTGGTAAAACAAAAGTTACTTTCAAAATTGTTAAAATCTATTTTCTTTTTGATTATATGAACACTACTCAAATCCCTATGGAACGACATGGTCTTACCTAAAAATATTATACTACATATGTGGGTTATACTTTTACCCGTGTGTTTCCTTATAATAAAATTAGTATTTTTAGTCATTATAAATTTAAAACTTTTGAAACACATCAAAGTTTTTAGCGCCGCTGCCGGTGATTTATAAGCTATTCTGTACAACTCTGGCAAATTATTTTAACTCCTCCTCTTTTTCAAAAATCACCGTATAATTTTTTGGCAAACTAACCCAAACAATTTCTCTCTTGGATGCATATACGTACTTCTAATTCTAAACTTGTTGAACCGTTACCTGAACCTGAACGTACTCTGAATCAAAGACTTCGTCGACGAAACATGAGAGTTCCATTAAATCAAAGAAACAACCCACCTCAAAATCCGAGATTTGTCTATCCGCCAATTCTCAACATCAGCCACTTCCATTACTTTCTCGTTATTCTTGAAAATCTTTATCCAATGGATGATGAACCCATGTGGGCTGCTTACCGTTTTGTCGCTCCGACTCCTGGTTCCGCAATCACTATTCCTGAAACGGAAAACGAATTTTCTATTAAAGGTAACCACTTGACTCTTGTCAAAGGAAACCAATTCGATGGTAGAACCAAAATTGATTGTTTGGATTTAGAGCTTCTACATTTAGTACTGCTGATAGTTATAGTTAGTACTACCAGTACATTGTTAGTATTGCCAGTTATAGTTAGTACTGCTAGTTGTATATTAGTACTGTTAGTTAGTACTTCTTAAGTGATATGCATGAGATATATTAGGAATAGATATGCATGATCACTTAACGCATTTTGTAAGCTCATTAGGGTTTCCTTGGTGTATAAAAGGAACCCTACGTCACTAGATACATATACAAGTTTCAAAAAGATTCATAGTTAGTAATTTGTAAGCTAGCAAATTAATAGTAATCAAAGTTCGGTTTTATTCATTGTTCTTCTTAGCAATATAAGTTAATTTCCGCATAGTTTATATTGTTTATAGTCATTGTTTTTCATGTAGTTAGTTTGGATCTATCCAGATTGGTCACAAGAAGTGGTAAAATCTTATAACCCATCAATTGACCCAAATGATCAACATGACAATTTTGAAACCCCTATTAATTTCGATAGTGATGATGAAGACGAACCTACACCACAACCAAAAACTCAAAATCCAAAACCAGCCAAAGAAACTTTGTTACCTAAACCATACAAACCAAAAATCCCATATCCTCTGTTGGGACTTAAAAGACTTTAAGGATTCTTAGAGTTACTACTGCTCAGGTACATAATGGAATTTATGCTAAGTAGTTAGTACTGGTAGTATAAAGTACGACAGGCACAGTTACTACTGTTATGTATCATTAGTACAGTTAGTAGAAAGATACTACTGTTAAGTTGAGAGAATAAGAAACTTTTGCCCCCCCTCAGAGTTGAATACGAAGATATAAAGCTAAGGTAGTAAGTGTCTGCTAGTAGTAATGTTAAGACTGCTAGTACAATTACTACTGTTAATATAAATTAAGTAAATGCTAGAACTAATGTTAACATACAAGCTAATGTTTATTAGTAACTCTGATACAAAAAAGGATATGCTGTTGGATTACAACTGCTAGAAGACTTACTACTGCCAAAAGGATAAAGACAAATTAAAGAGATAAAGATTGATTGGAGAACAAGAATACTTATGAAGATAAGTATTAAGTTATTTTTGTAAAAGATATGTATAATGTATTTGTTTAAGAGATTACGTTTATATTTAGAAAAGATTATGATATCTTAGGAATGTATTGTAAGCCGACTAGGACTCTTTAGTCTATAAAAGGAGGCCCTAGGGCATTAGTTGAGATATTAGTTTTTACGTAAGTAAAAGTTAATTTATTTTTCATAGGTTGTAAGTTCATTCAGCAAAGCTTCACAAAGTTGTAATAAACCCTAGTACTAGTGAAGAGTACTAGTATTATTAATCTAATAATATTGGAGCATTTGGTTATATCTTTGTTTATACACGATTACTATTTTATTCATAATACTTCTAGGTATTAAGGTGTAGATTCCGTATACACTTTAGTTTACAAACAAAGTTTCTACAACAAGTTATTTTGGATTTATCCAAGGTAATTTAACCTTAAACAACCTAAGGAATCGATCAAGGATTGGGATCAACAAGTGGTATCAGAGCTTTTGCTTTGAAACTTTGATCTAGAAGACATGGAGTTTGAATCTACAAATAGTGGAACTACTGCAAAGCTTCCCATACTCAAACTAGGTGAGTATGAGATGTGGGTGATTAGAATTAAGCAGTACTTTCAAATACAAGACTATGCTCTATAGGATGTCATAGGCAGGAATGGTAAATTCAAAGGGTGTCTGTACCACAGTACAGCATAGAGGGATGAATAGGGGACTGGGGGGGACCAAGTATGCGCACGGCGGAAGTAGATTCCGATTGTAACTGTTTAGCAGAGAAACAGCGCTCAATCTACGCAGAGGAGTCAGAACGGTGGTGAAGTGAGGCGCAGGCAGAGTCTGAGTGCTATGGAGCGAGAATACACAGGTACATTAAGGCTACTTCCAATAGAACATACTATGTCTCTCACATTCGCAAGACATAAGAAGTGATCCTCTGATGCTAAATCAATGTTTGCTATAATTGAAACATGATTTGGGGGTAATGAAGCAACTAGGAAAACTCAGAAGATACTTTTGAAGCAACATTATGAAAATTTCAGTGCAACAAGCGCAGAGTCTCTTGACTCTATCTTTAACATGATTTAGAAGATTGTTAGTAGGCTTGCAATCTTGTGTGTGGTCATCGCTCAAGAAGACTTAAATTTAAAATTTTTGAGCAGCTTGGCTCCTGAGTGGAACACTCATGTTGTTGTTTGGATGAATAAGCCTGAAGTTGATACAATGAGCATTGATGATCTGTACAACAACTTCAAGATTGTTGAACAAAAGGTAAAAAAATCTGTTGGTGGAAGTAGTGGTGCTTAAAACTTGGCCTTTATGACTGCTCTAAGCACTAGAAAGCCTACCTTGTTGAATATCAAGACTATAATGGTGGCCCTGTTGCTTTTGGAGGAAGTAAAGGTCAAATAACTGGTAAAGGTAAAATAATAACTAGAAAGTTAGATTTTGAGGATGTGTACTTTGTGAAAGAACTAAAGCAATTTAATCTCTTTTCTGTGTCACAAATGTGTGACAAGAAGAACAAAGTTCTCTTCACAGACTCTGAATGTCTTGTGCTGTCTCCTGACTTTAAGTTGCCTGATGAAAATCAAGTATTACTTAGAGTCCCCAGACAAAACAATATGTATAGTTTCAACCTAGAGAACATTGTTCCTACTGGAGGTTTAGCTTGTTTGATTGCAAAGGCCACAGTTGATGAATCTAACAAATGGCATAGGAGGTTGGGTCATGTTAACTTTAAAAACTTAAACAAACTTGTGAAGGGAAACCTTGTAAGAGGTTTACCTTCAAAGATTTTTCAAAATGACCACACCTGTGTTGCTTGTCAGAAAGGAAAGCAACACAAGGCCTCCTGTAAGGCCAAAGTAGTGAGCTCTATTAGTCAGCCCTTACAGCTTTTACATATGGACTTATTTGGACCCACATCTGTAAGGAGCATAAACCATAAGACTTATTGCCTTGTTATTACTGATGATTTTATCAGGTTTAGTTGGGTGTTTTTTTAAAAACTAAGGATGAAACTAATGGAATCCTTAAGGACTTTATAAGACAAATTGAGAACCAATTAAATCAAAAGGTTAAAACTATTAGATGTGATAATGGTACAGAATTCAAGAACAGGGACATTATTGAATTCTATAGGTCAAAAGGGATCAAGAGGGAATACAGTAATGCCAAAACTCCACAACAAATGGAGTTGTTGAAAGGAAGAACATGACCCTAATTGAGGCTGCTAGAACAATGCTAGCAGATTCATTTTTACCTAACACTTTTTGGGCTGAAGCAGTTAGTACTGCTTGCTATGTCCTTAATAGGGTGTTAGTGACCAAGCCTCAAAACAAGACACCTTATGAACTTATAACTGGTAAAATACCAATCATAAGCTATATAAGACCCTTTGGGTGTCATGTGACCATCTTGAATACCATTGACCACCTGGGCAAGTTTGAGGAAAAGTCTGATGAAGGGTTTTTAGTTGGGTATTCTCTAAATAGCAAGGCTTTTAGGGTATACAATTTAGAAACCAAGAGGGTTGAAGAAAATCTGCATATAAACTTTTTGGAAAATAAACCTAATGTTGCAGGAAAAGGACCTAATTGGCTGTTTGATCTTGATTATTTAACTGATTCAATGAACTATCAGCCTGTTACTGCAGAAAATAAAGCTAACAAAACTGCAGGTCCAAAAGAAGCTAATCATAGTGCAGGTACACAAGATAATATTGATGCAGGAAACTCTGAAATGGAAGCTGAACCTGCTCAAGAATACTTTGTACTGCCATTATGGTCTTCTTATACTTCAACAGTCAAGAGCTCAGAAGCAAAGAATGGAGATGAAAAGCCTAATGGGGATACTGGTCCAAAGACAAATGAGGAGCCAAAAGATCAGGAGGATCAAGCCTTTTTGGAGGAGCTTGAAAGGCTTAAAAGACAAGAAAAGGAGGCTAATGATGCAGCTGAAGCTTTTAGAAAGGAGTTTGCTCAATGTACTGAGGATTTGCTTCTTCAAGCAGGAGCTGCTAGAGCTACCAGTACTAACACAGTTAATATTGTTAGCACACTAATTAGTACTTCCAGTCCTTTAAATGGTTTTAGTGCTGGTGGACTTGATCTAAACAACAATGACCAAGATGATTCTCAAATACCTACTCTTGAGGATATTTATGACAATCTAAGTGATGGGCTTTTTACCAATGCATCTTATGATGATGAGGGTGCAGTGGCTGACTTTACTAATTTAGAAACCACTGTGAATGTTAGTCCTATTCCCACATCAAGGATACACTCCATTCATCCTACAACTCAAATTCTTGGAGATCCAATCTCAGCAGTTCAGACAAGGAGCAAAATACATAAAAGTTCTAGAGCTCATGGTTTTGTTAGATATATTCAAAAGCAGAGAAGAAATAATCACAAGGATTTCCAACACTGTTTGTTTGCTTGCTTCCTTTCTCAGATTAAACCTAAGAAGATATCTCAAGCTCTTAAAGATGAAAGTTGGGTTGATGCCATGCAGGAAGAGCTGCTACAATTTAAGATTCAGAAAGTTTGGATTCTGGTTGATTTGCCTTTTGGAAAGAGGGCAATTGGGACAAAATGGGTTTACAGGAATAAAAAGGATAAAAGAGGTGTTGTAGTTAGAAATAAGGCAAGGTTGGTTGCCTAGAGATATAGACAAGAGGAAGGGATAGACTATGATGAGGTTTTTTCTCCCGTGGCTAGGATTGAAGCCATCAGGATCTTTTTGGCCTTTGCTACTTATATGGGATTCATAGTTTATCAAATGGATGTAAAGAGTGCCTTCTTATATGGCACAATTGATGAGGAAGTATATGTGTCTCAACCTCTAGGTTTTGTAGATCCTAAGTTCCCTAAGAATATCTATAAAGTTGTAAAAGCTGTGTATGGTTTACACCAAGCTCCTAGAGCTTGGTATGCTACTTTATCTACTTTCTTGTTGAAGAGTAGATACATAAGAGGAACCATTAACAAAACTCTTTTCATCAAGAAGGACAAGAATGATATCATGTTGGTGCAAGTTTATGTAGATGATATTATTTTTGGATCTACAAAGAAGTCTTGGTGTGATAACTTTTAGGAATTAATGAAGAGCATATTCCAAATGAGTTCTATGGGAGAGCTCACCTTCTTTCTTGGATTACAAGTCAAACAGAAAGAAGATGGTATTTTCATAAGCCAGGATAAGTATGTTGCTGAGATCCTAAAGAAGTTTGATTTTGCTAGTGTGAAGACTGTCAGTACTCCCAAAAGCCTTTAACCAAGGATGAAGAAGCTGCTGATGTGGATGCACATCTTTATAGATCTATGATTGGCTCTTTAATGTACTTGATTACTTCTAGGCCTGATATTATGTTTGCAGTCTGTGCTTGTTCTAGGTTTTAGGAAACTCCAAAGACCTCCTATCTTAATGCTATGAAGAGAATCTTTAGGTACCTTAAGGGTAAAACCAAATTGGGCCTTTGGTATCCTAGGGTGTCATTATTTGACCTGGAAGCCTACTCAGATAGTAACTATGCTGGAGCAAATCTTGACAGGAAATCCACAACAGGAGGTTGTCAATTTCTTGGCAAGAGACTTATTTCATGGCAATGCAAGAAGCAGACAATTGTCGCTACTTCTAATACAGAGGCAGAATATGTTGTTGCTGCCAATTGCTGTGGGCAAGTTTTGTGGATTCAAAATTAAATGTTAGACTATGGGTTCAATTTTATGAACACAAAGATCTACATTGATAATGAGAGCACAATATGCATTATAAAGAATCCAGTATTTCACTCCAAAATAAAGCATATTGAGATTAGGCACCACTTCATTAGAGATGCTTATGAGAAGAAGCTTATCCAGGTGCTGAAGATTCACACTGATAACAATGTGGCAGATCTTTTAACTAAAGCTTTTGATGTTAGCAGGTTCAATTTCTTAATTGTTAACATTGGAATGATCAATCTATAGTTGTATTGGTTCAAGGGAGGCAAGATGGTATAGTTTGGAGTTGTACAGTTTCTAGATGAATTTTTAGTTAGAAGGTTGGTTGTAGATGACATGATGACTCTTGAGGTTCATATGTTGCATGATTATTGAAGACAAATTTAATACTATTAGTATAACTCGTTTCTACTGTTGAGCTTAGTTACTACTGCTGAAGGTAGTTGGTACTGCTGGTACAAAAGTTCATATTGTTAGGTTCGGTTAATACTGTTGAGTACATGTGGATTGAAATTGTCCCTATATCCTAATTTGAGAAAACGAAACTACTGAAAGCATGGATGTTCTTTAAGTGTTGGTTTTAATCACCACACAACAAATGGTCATCAGTTCACCATGTCTAACAGACATCAAGAACTGGCTAGTCCAGAGCAAACAACTACTGGCAAAGACTTTTCAAATCCGTTGATAGTTGATAGTTTACTCAAAACTATATGGTTATCAATGCACCATGTTATTGCAATGAAGCATTGGCTATTCCAGGGCAAACGACAACTGGTAAAGAATCATCGAATCCATTGATGGCTCATAGTTTGCCAAAAACTATATAGTCCAATGATCCACCTCTCTCAAGAGGTTACACACTTAGAAGTGGGGAGGACAGTTTGAAACTAATAGAATTGATGGAATTTGTACAAAATTGTGTGACTTGGTGAGCAAAAAGAATAGAGAGAAATTGTGAGCTCAAAAACAGAAAGAAAGTATTGTAAAATACAGAAAGAGTGAATTGGTGAGCAAAAAGAATTGAGAGATAATGTGTGAGCATAAAAACAGAAAGAGTGAAAGTGAGATTTATGATGGAAAAGTTCTTTAGAGGAATTTCAAGTTAATACTGGTCTCTTCAAGTTAGTACTGCTGGGCATTACTTAGTACTGCTGGGTATTGCTTAGTACTGCTAACCATCTTTTAGTACTGCGGGGCTTAAAGTTAGTACTGCTAGGCTAATTTTAGTACTACGAGAAGACCGTTAGTACTGTTTAACCCATAACTAAATTTCCTTCCCCATTTCTAGTCGTTGCTAAATTTCTGCCTACCGCCATGCTTATAGGCTATAGGGTTTGACTAATTGAAGATTTCTTGATCTTTCTATAAATTTAAAAGATTACTTCAAGATAAGTATAAATCTTCTTTAGTCGGTGACACTTTAAACTCTTAAATCCTCTCTCAAATATCAATTAACTCTACCAAATATCCATACTCTCTCTCAAAAACATATCCCAGAACCTTAATCAACTTTCTATTCATCAAATGGCTACTTTAAAGTTTTGCGACAAGCACAACATGGTGGAATACTTGGAGAAACCAGAGGGAAGTGCAAAGTTTCATCAGATCATTGATTTCCTACTTCTAGTCACATTCACTATGCCCTCACATAGAATCTAACAATATATGCTTCATTTATCAAACAATTTTGGACAACAGCTACTGCTAGCACAAATGTTCATAGAGAAGTAAAACAAACTGCTAGCATAGATGGACAAGCCAAGACCATCACTGAAGCATCCTTAAGAAGAAATCTGAAGCTGGAGGATGATGGTGGAATCACTTCTTTACCCAACACAGATATATTTGAGCAACTTGCTCTCATGGGGTATGCAACTGAGTCTGATAAGCTTACATTTCAAAAGGGTAATTTTTCACCACAGTAGAGGTTTTTCATTCACACAATCCTCCACTGCTTAAGTCCTAAAAAGACTTCTTGGGAGTAGTTTAGCAGCAATATAGCTACTGCTATTATTTGCCTGTCAACCACCAGAACTTTTAACTTCTCTAAATTTATCTTTGATGCAATGGTAAAGAATTTGGATAACCCTCATAAGTTTTTGATGTATCCTAGATTTATCCAAATTTGTTTAAACAAGTAAAGGAGACTTCTTCAACCCCACACAAGAACCTATCCCACTCATGTACTTACACAGAAAGTTTTTAGTAACATGAAACGAGTTACAAAGGGTTATTCTGGTGACGACATTCCTTTATTTCCTTCCATGATCATTGCACCTGAAACATCTCCCTCAAGAATCACATCTTCACCATCCTTATCACCTCAACATACACCAGTCAATGCTCCTTCAACTTCACCACCACCCATCACAGAAACTACACCTACTGCAGAGGAGCCTACTCTAATGCCCCATGAATCACCTCTCCAAAGTGTTCACTCACTTAGACGTGATGAGGGTAGTGTGTCACTTAATGAATTGATGGATTTGGTTACTCAGTTAACTAATAAAGTTGGAAGCTTGGAGAATGAATTGATGCACACCAAGAAGGTTTATGGTTCTGCTATTACCAAGCTAGTCAAAAGAGTAAAGCAGTTGGAGAAGCAAGTCAAGACAGGCACAGCTAGGAGAGGAACAAATATAGTTCTTTTAGAAGATAAAGCTGTAGAGGAGGATTCTTCCAAACAGGGGAGGAGTTTGATTGAAGAATTAGACATGGATGCTGATTTTTCTTTAGTTCCTCCATATGATGCAGAGATTCAGGAAAAGATTAATGATGATACTGAGGTATTGCTAGAAGAGGAAGAGACTACTAAATTAATAGAAGAACCTACTGAGCTTGTGGAAGATCAAGGAAGTGGTGAAAAAAGGGAACAAGAGGTTACTACTGCTGATACTGAACTTAATACTACTAGTGTACCATTTAGTACTGCTAGTGCAACTCCTGAGGTTAGTACTGCTGCTGAAAGTTTGGTATATATAAGAAGGAGTGCAAAGAAGAAGAAAGATAGAGGCAAGGCAATTATGATTGAAGATGAATCTGTTCAAAAGAAGTCCAAGAAGCAAGTACAAGAAGAAAGGCTTGGTTATGAAGAAGCCATTAGATTACAAGAACAGATTGATAAGGAAGAAAGAAAAAGGATTGCAAGAGATGTTGAAATTGCCAAACAATTGCAAGAAGAATATGATAAAGTTGGAAAGAAAGAAGCTATAACTAAAGTTGATATTGCTCATGTCATTGATTGGAATGATCCTTCTGTTATAAGGTATCATGCTCTTAAAAATAGACCCAGATATGTAGCTGAAGTAACAAAGAATATGATGGTATACTTGAAGAATCAGAGAGGCTACAAGATGAAAGATTTCAAAGGAATGAGCTATGATGATATAAGACCAATATTTAAAAAGGTATGGGATCAAATTCATTCATTTGTGCCTATGGATTCTGAAGAAGAAGTTAAAAGACTAAAAAGAGCAGGTCAAGATATTGAAGCAAAACCTATTAAAAGACAAAGAACTGAAGATGTTTCAGAGACAGTTCAAGAGCAAACAGATGAAGATCCAAAAATAGATGAATTATCCCAAGAAAAGTTAAATTAAATGATAATCATAGTTCCAGATGAAGGAATAAATGTTGAAGCTCTTCAAAGCAAATACCCAATAATTGGATGGTAAGTTCACTCTAATGACACTATGTAATTTTGGAAAATCATCAGAGTAGGCAATCACACAAAGGTGTATCAGGTTTTTGAAGACATGCTTAAGAATTTTGACAGGGATGATCTGATCAAATTATGGAGTTTAGTTCAAGAAAGGTATAACTCATCAGGACTTACTGAAGATAAAGAGATAGAATTTTGGGTTGAACTAAAGATGTTATTTGAACCAAATGCAGAAGATCTTTTATAACTTCAGAAATATATGCATGATCCTTTGAAATGGTGGTTATATGATATGTGTGTAGTTCATCATGTATCTACAGAGAAAGGACAAGATATATTCATGCTGGTTGAAAAGGATTATCCATTGACAAAGGGACTTGCAACTTTGATGCTAAGTAACAAGCTAAGAGTGGATCAACAGTCAAAGATGGCAGATGAGCTTTTGAAAACAATCTACAATATAGCAAACAAATCAAGGAAGTAAAGTGTTTGGAAGCATCCTCAGCAGAGTACATCAAAAGAAACTTGAGATTTGAAGGTAAATCACAAGTTTAGGGGAGGATTGTTAGGATTTAGAGCTTCTACATTTAGTACTGCTGATAGTTATAGTTAGTACTGCCAGTACATTGTTAGTACTGCCAGTTATAGTTAGTACTGCTAGTTGTATATTAGTATTGTTAGTTAGTACTGCTTAAGTGATATGCATGAGATATATTAGGAATAGATATGCATGATCACTTAACGCGTTTTGTTACCTCATTAGGGTTTCCTTGGTGTATAAAAGGAACCCTACGGCATTAGATACATATACAAGTTTCAAAAAGATTCATAGTTAGTAATCTGTAAGCTAGCAGATTAATAGTAATCAAAGTTTTGTTTTATTCATTGTTCTTCTTAGCAATATAAGTTAGTTTCCGCATAGCTTATATTGTTCATAGTTATTGTTTTTCTTGTAGTTAGTTTAGATCTATCCAGATTGGCTACCACCCTTAACAAGCTAGAAATATCAATTAGGTTTGGGATCTACACCGATCCTCATAAACACATTCACAAATTCCTCAGAATCTGCAATATGTTTAAATACAGAGATACCGAAAATGAAGCTGTCCGCCAAATGATGTTTCCCCTATCACTAACTGGAGAAGCAAAAACATTGTTGGACGAACTCAACGAAGGAACTATCGAAACGTGGGATGAACTTCGAACCGCTTTCATTAGCCGATTCTTTCCCCCCAGCTCTTTTCAACTGACTCCTTAGAGAAATCTGAGCTTTCTCTCAACACGAAAATGAATCTCTAACCGATGCTTGGCTAGCGCGCTAGCGCGGATTTGACTAAAACATGGAAAGTCAAGGCTCTGGGCAACGAGTGGGAGGGAGCCTTGACTTGAAGCATTGTACAAGTGCTTAAGGAAATGCTCCAAAACTGCCATCGTCACAATCTGTCCAAAGGAAACATTATCAAAATCTTCTATCATGGTCTCAGCGAGATAACTCAAGAAGTCCTAAATACCACTGTTGGTGGTATTTTCCTCTATAAAAACCTAATCAAGCTTATCAGCTTCTCGAAGATAAAGTCTTACTCAATCTCGACTGGGCTAAAAATCAAAAAACCAAATCAACTCTTAAGAAAACCGTTGCTTTCGCTGATGAAGGTAGCAGTAACTTCGATACTGACAAAATTATGGCCCGAATGGATGCCATGACCCAGAAAATGGATGCTCAGTACAAAGAACTCCAATCTAAAGCTAAAAAAACAAAACCCGATCTTGATGAAGATAACATACCCATGTCTCGCGAAGAAGAGGCAAAATTCATGCAAACTTTTGGTAAGACTCATTTTTACAATGATTACCGCGACCAAGACTCAAATCGGGATAATTGGCGTTCAAACAAACGAAGTAGTTACAACCGAGACAACTACCGATCCAATACCGATGATAAATCCTATGACCTTCAAAAACAATTTAACAATTTCAAGAAGTCTCAGCAATCAACCAATGCTTTTGTCAAAGAAACAATCATGGATCTCAAAACCCAACTTGAAACCATAGCAAAAAATCATCAAGCCTTCATCCAAAACCTTGAAACTAAGTTCGACAGACTCGCTGACAAGCAATCTGGTCGACCTTCTGGATCTCTTCCATGTAACACTCAACCAAACCCAAAAGGACACAATTCCAAAGCCTATCAACCACCACAGTCTCGTAATGAGCATGTGAATGTCGCGTTCACAAGAAGTGGTAAATCCTATAACCCACCAGTTAACCCAAATGATTAACAAGACAATTCTAAAACCCCTATCAATTTTGATAGTGATGATGAAGACGAAACTACACCATAACCAAAAACTCAAAATCCAAAACCAGCCAAAGAAATTTCGTTACCCAAACCATACAAACCAAAAATCTCGTATCCTCAACGTCTAAGGAAAGAGAAAATGGAAGCCCAATACGGAAAATTTCTTAACATGATCCGCGCCGTTCGAATCAATGTACCTCTTATCGACGTCCTAGCCGGAATGCCTAATTATGGCAAGTTTCTCAAGGAACTAATAAGCAACAAACACAATATCGAATAAATTTCTGTCGCTTTCTTAAGCGATGAAAGTTCAACAATGATCCAAAACAAAGTTCCACCCAAACTCGAAGACCTCAAAAGCTTCCTTATTCCATGTAATTTCAACAAAACTTTCTCATATAATGCTCTAGCTGACCTAGGTGCTAGCATTAACCTTATGCCGTATTCGCTATATGTCAAACTATCTCTCGAAACTCTTAAACCTACCAAAATGAGCGTGAGATTAGCCGACAGATCATTCTAATACCCTGTTGGAATAGCTGAAAATATGCTCGATGAAGTTGGTAAATTCACCTTTCCTACCGATTTCGTTATTCTCGAATGGAAGAAGATATCAAAGTTCCTCTTATTTTGGGACGACCATTTCTTCACACTGCTAATGCAGTTATTCGAGTAAAACAGAAACAACTCAATCTTGGAGTTGGAATTGAACGAATGATCTTCAATATTGATTCTGCGATGAAACAATCCTATTCGAACGATGATACCTGTTTTAGTATCGATGTCATTGATGAAATCTTAGAATAAGACTTCGATGCTCTTCTAGATGAAGGTAGTAAAATCCTCCATTCCATCAAAGGAACCCTTCTTGAAGAAGAAATCTTTGTTGAATTCGATGAATTCATGGCAATGACTGCCGATGAAAACTCTGACTTTGAATCCAATACCGAAGAACCACCATTCGAGAAAATCACCATCAATACAGACTTTAAAATCAAAACATCTCTCAAAGAACCTCCTACGGATCTTGAACTTAAACCCCTTCCTAATAATATGGAATATGTATTCCTGGAAGAACCCTCTTTTCTTCCTGTTATCACATCATCTCAGCTTTCCAAAGAAAAAAAATCAAACTTGTATCCGTCCTTGAAAAGCACAAGGAAACTTTTGCTTGGAAAAAAAGGACATTCTTGGTATTTGCCCATCATTCTGAAAACACAAGATACAACTTCTGGATGACAAGAAACCTGTTATCCAAAAGCAAAGAAGGTTGAATCCAAATATGCAAGAAGTTATTAAGAAAGAAATCATGAAACTCTTGGATACCGGTATTATTTATCCAATTGTCGATAGTCCTTGGGTTAGTCCTATTCACTGTGTACCAACAAAAGGTGGTATTACAGTCGTAACAAATGAAAATGATGAACTTGTTCCAACAAGAACCGTTACGGGTTGGCGAGTATACATTGATGTAGGATCCCGTTAACACTTCATAACATACAATCGATCACGAAATCGAACTAGAAATGAGAGAGAGAGATGAGTTGTTTAGAGAGAGAAAGAGGAGAGAGAAATGAGAGAGAAAAGAGAAAATCTAGAGATATTTTCAAATTCCTATTGATCCTATGGTCCAAGAGAAAACAACATTCACATGTCCTTTCGGAACATACGCTTATAGGTGAATGCCTTTCGGGCTATGTCCAAACCCACATGGGATTGTTTTTGTGTCTTGCATTGTAAAAGTGATCAACAGATATGTTTTAACCATTATCTTAGTCCTTCCTTATTTTTCTCTCAACAATATTTTGTCTTGTGTTGGGATTGAACCCCTCATGCATGTGCCAAACTCAATATATGTACATTGGTTCTAGTCATTCATCCATTTCATTCACTAACACAAAAACACATAGCAAAAAATTTCTCTCTTTCTCTCTTCTTCTTCTTTGGTTCGAACGGCACAAGGAGCAAACAAAGGGTGTTCATCTTTTTGATATTTAAGATCCGGGTTGATATATATATCTTTATATTATTTATAAGAGAAGGCATGACACATCATAATTCCACATGGAGCAACTAAGAATTTGTAAATTGACAAACAAACACCTCAACCAATAAAGCAACTGAGAATTTGTAATAGACAATGAAAATCAAATATGTCATGGTTTAAAAAAAATAATAGCTAAATTTCATAAATATATTGATAATTCTACATATATTCTTTTTACATCATTTAGGAATTGATTTTGAGAAGATATCTATAAAAAAACATCGGCTGTTACAATTTAGGGTTTGTATTTGTCATTCCGAAAACACAGGTTCTCGTACTCAGGATAAACATAAAACCATAATGATGAAGATACAGATTGCTTTATAATTTTTAGGTACATGGCTATTGTTGTAAGTGGCATCAGTATCAAAAGCTCTTGATTGTAATAAGGAATGAAATTTTAAATTGGGCATTTCAATTCATATTGTGTACCGAATACTGTTTGAAGTAAACCCTAACGTTTTTTTAGGCAAAGGGTTTTACCACGGTAAATATAAATAAACCCTAACGTTGAAATTGTGGTTTTATTTTTTTAGGTATTATGTATATTAGAATTTATGGCTCTCTTCTTCTGAAAACCTAATGAACCACGTAAAAAAGGTATGTATCTTATTATGAAAACCTATGCTGATGTCTTTGCTCACGACTAATCGTTTGGGATCTCAGCATGTAAGCATTTGAATTCCTATTGTGTTTTAGGGGGTGTTTGATAGCCTCTTATTTGGCCTTATCATGAATCGGTTAGTGATAATGATTGTTTGGTAAACTTTTGTTCCTCTCTTATTCGTTCCACTAAGAGTTAAATTGGCCTGCGCTGGAAACATGCAAAATGGTTAAGCACCACACAAGTTACATAAATACCATCTTCAAAACTGTCCCTTTTATGATTATTTTATATAGCTTATATTTTTAACGATAAAATAAGTGGATCAGTTGCCAACATCAACATATATATAATATATCCTACGTATTTTATCATTTAATTAAGAGTAAATTATATCGATTGTGACTCCGGGCTATCCAAAAAGATAATGGCTCTGTAATTAATCAGCTCGCAATGTCAAGTCGAGTATCCAGATATACCAAAAAAAAAATATGTCCGATGGTTTCATGTTGTTTGGTAAATAAATTTGCTAATGAGTGTTATTTTTCTCACTATATAGTTAATCTGTAAATGCTTCAATCTATTATTAGTTCGTAATTTATATTATTTTTTGGATCTTTTGATAGGACTATTTATATTTTGTTGTTTACTCCGACATTACTTTGTTGTATTATTTTTTATTTGAGTTAATATTTTTTTATCAAAATATATATTTTGCTCAGTATAAAATCAGACATAAGATTAAATTGGTAATTTCAAGCAGTTCAAATTGCTTATTTAGAAAAATTATCAAACAATCATTTTCACTCTTAATCAGATTCACTCAACATCTTAGAATCATTCAGCAACTTTGATTCATTCAACGCTAAATCATATTTTTTATCAAACAACCCTTTAGTTTTGCCCCTTAGTTTTGTCTTTAATCATATATATTGGGTTCTTGATATTTTCTTTAGATCAAGGGATATAAAGTGAAACTCAATAGGTTATGTTACCTTTATCAAATTAAGTGCTAAAATTTTCTAGTTTTTTAAGAGTATGCATAAGTTATTAGTTGAGCAAGATTTTTTATAGGTTATGTAAGATTAGAAACATCATAAAACAAGCTACGAAGTGTATGTTCTGAATCATCACCTTTGTTGACAGATTTAATTAGCTTTTTCTTTCCTTTTAAGACCTCCACTTAATTGTTTCATGTTTCCTTTTTGAAGGTATTGCAAATGTCGAATGCCATTTAACCCTGGTGTCTTTATGCTAGAGTGTGAAGCTTGTAAAGAACGGTATGTCATGTTTCTTTCTTGTTAGATTTGTTATTTTTACAAAATGCAACATGCCATGAAAAATGCATTTGTGGTTTATATGTAGATATTCTTCCTTATGCCATGTAACAGTATATATAATATGAGAATGCAGTATTCAGTTTGGTTGGTTTATATCATTTTTTTTGTGTATCTGCAGGTACCAGCCTCCTTGCATAAATATGACTACTGATGAGGCTAAGAAATTTATAACTTTACATGTGACAAATGACTGACCACTTTCAATGGTAAGAAACCACCAAATTCCGATCGATTTTGTATTGAGGCGTAGCTTGCTTAGAATATGAATCTGGCGAAATGCTCTTTTCATATTTCACTCCATTTATTTTGTGGTTTCATTTTATGTAGCCTTATAAGAAATATGCCCAAATAGTCACCATAAGTGTAAAAAACATTGGTATACCTAGAGCTATACTTACCCAATGAGTGTTTTTAGCAATCATGAGATACCAGTGGTGATTTTGTTTATTTTACATTGTATAATAGTTAGCTGATTGATATATGCTATATATAAGAACACTAAGTTGTACCATGTGACATTCAGTTATGAACTCAACACTTCTACATATCCTATCTAAGTGTCCATTGCTTAAGACCATGATTGGTAATTTCATACTAAAATAGAATATCAAGCCTCATGAGCATGTGCATGACACAACTTATTTGAATAATGTATGCTTCTGTAGAAAACTCACGAGTTCTACGATTTAAATGGTACCACTGTTACTACATATTTGAGTCTTTAAATGTGATTAAAAATCTAACTATACGTTGAGATATCATTGAGGTAATCTTATCCCCATTGTATATGATAATTTTGATCTCTGAAATCAAGTTTCATTCGTAGTTCCATTAGCTCGATTCATATATGAGAGGTACAAGGTTATGCGTAAATGAGCGGCGGGTAGTTGTTCTGGTCTCCTTCACATTTTGTAGCGTATGTAAAAATGCTTCTAAATAATTGATCATGTACCTCTGCACATATGATGAAGATTGCTTGTTGTTGTCTTTCTTTCTTTTTAATTGCTAATAATCGTCGACGTTATCTTGGTTTTGAGTGTATTAAAGCGGATACGTTATGAAGATTGCTTGTTGTGGGCTTCAACGAATATTGAAAAACCATGGGAATGGAGTAAGAATCGTCATGAAAATACAGTCTATTGCGAGGATGTAAGAATAATTTTTTAAATTCCATCCATACGTTTTAACATCTATTTATTAAGGAGTGTAATCATTTATCTGTAACATTGCGGCCTGTAGAAAACACTTGCAGATGTCCAAAACACATTCGCTACATATGGATGTAAAAAACATCTTTGGTCAAGAGGCGAAATTGCTTTATCTGAAGCACTTGGTACGTCCACCCTTTCAAAGATGCTTGGCTTACGTGTTATATCCCTTTATGTTAATCCCACTAATATTTACATTAGTTACATACTTTTGGACTTTATGCACCTGATCTACCTTAAAATTTTAGTAACTAAACTTGGATTGAAGAGGGTAGATTTGGTGACGTTTACAAGGGACAATCATCTAAAAGCTGGCAACACTGCCGATCTGCCATCAAACACCTAAATTGAAAATGTGGCAAAGGAAAGGATGAGTTCTGTAACGAGCTTGAACTGATTTTCAATTACCACCATCAAAACATCATTAATTTCCTTGGTTACAACGATGTAGATAATGAGATGATTATTGTTAACGAGTATGGAATTAATGATATTCTGGATGATTATCTTGAAGACACAAATAAGAGATATAACCTAACACAACATCGGTTTAGGATTTTCCTAGGAACAGCTAAGGGGTTGACTACCTTCACTCGGGTCTTGGGGATCCTGGTAAGTACTTGGCAATTCGCTGCTAATACCTTTGAATTCTAATGGTGGTTCTTTTCATGTTTTGTGCACCTACATTTCAAAAATATAATTCTCATGCATACTTTATCTCAATGAATTATTTATGTAGTTGCAATTCTCTTCACAAACACCAGATAAGTTAAAAGAGCAAAAAGCAGTCTAGCAAGACACCCGTACCAGCAGATTTGCACTACTACTTTGAGTGGTTCCTTTTTCAAAACATATACTTATTTTGTATTCGATTACTATCATGATTCAGGTATCAATTAATCAATTTCAACAATCCTAAGCATCTATTTTCACAAGTATTGTGATTATAAATAATAAGATCCTGGTAAGTACTTGGCACTTTACTGCTAGTACCTATGAATTCCAATGGTGGTTCTTTGCATGTTTTGTTCCCCTACAGTGCAAAAATATAATTCTCTCTGTCATGCTTATGCATGGTTCAAACTTTTCCTACTTCAGAAGAGCTTCAATAAGAACTTTTCCTACTGCAGTTAATAGCATCATCAGTTATGTTAGTCATGCTTTCAGACAAAGAAAGAAATATGAGGATGTACAATCTCATTGGATTTAATATTGATGCAAAGCTTGAAACAAGAGAAGTGGTATGTGTGAAACCATGAAATGTATATTTCGATGTCATTATTTGTTTATATATCAATCTCATTAACAATTTGTTTGTTTGGTTGCAGCTTTCTCGGTCATCTCTATTAGCAGACCTGGTAACGATTTGTTTGTGTATGTACCTCTTTATATTCAGTTATGTGTTCCTCAATATATTCTGTTATGTGTTTCATTATAAAGTAACGATGTTGTCTCAAAAATGTATGTCTTACATTTATGGGTTTTCTTAATCAAATATTTTTGTATGTTATGACTATATTGCAAGTTTTGACTCCCTTTTTAAAATTGTTTCCACAATAAATAATTTCTTTAAAAATATTTAAACAAAAAAAAAACAAAACAATAATCATAAGTCATACCCACCCAACAGACACAGAGTTGGTATCATAGCTGAGACAGCGATGGGTTGTATCTATGAGTGAGCAAGGGAAGCTTTTCATTATTTTCTCCAATGCTAAAGTTAGTAATTACATAGCACTGCCTCTTAGAAGAGTGCATGAATTTAACAAGCTCCCTCTGTACAACTCACCTAAGGTCTTTTCATCTCTCCAGACACACATAAATAATGAACATATGCACCTAATGCTGACGTTGACATTCACTAAAGTTATTCTTACAATTTTCAGGAAGGTATCACATTTTGATGGCAATATCATTGTTTTGATGTCGGTACCAGAATATCTCATTTGAAATAGATGGATGAGGATACTCTAGATGACTCTCTTTATAAAGACGATGGAAGTTTAGAGGTAGTTAGAAGCTTTCAGATGCAAGTTTCACCCATTTACGTTTTATCTAATGGGTTCTTTTACTAAAAAGCCAAAAAGCAAACCTGTTAAAATTAGTAAACAGGTTTGAAGTCACTTGCAATGTATTTTTAATACATGAAATAGTAGGAATCATTTTGTTTGATTAATTAGATTAATCATTGAAACTGTATAATCTTTGTAATCAGATTTTAACAGACTGTCTTATAACAGGAACATGAGGTTCTTTATCCTTTTGTCTCACTTAAAAATTAGTTATTTTGCAGATCAAATTTCTAGCCCTTGTGGATGTCTGTTGTGTCAAGTAAAGTAACCTAGATGCTATGCATGCGGTCACTAATAGAGTTGATCAAGCTCTTCGGGTTGATGGTAAGGAAACTGCATCATATACCTACAATAATTCAAACGAAATCTATTGAACATCTAATTATGTTTAGGAATATTGATGGGTCTGGTGATCTTGATATTGATTAAAAAATACCCGTACATACTTGATAACATTTTCAGAAAAGTTGAGATATTCTAAAAAGTATATATACTTTATGGATATGTTTTTGGTCCCGAGATGTATACCGGTTAGACTGTATTTTCTTACTTTGTAGGGTTTTGTGATTAGAGGTTGCTAACCGTCTTCCCGATATTCTTTCGATCTTCCATCCTTCACAGCTTATATTGGGAATCCGATATCCTAGATCTTATTGATTAGCGTTTTATCTATTAGCATAATTAATAAACGGCTTTAGATTTGCGTAGAGACCCCTTAATATTTGGATTATGCCTTGAAATTAGTATGGGGGTGACAGTCTCACATTGAGGACAATGTGTAGTTCTAGTATGGGGGGATCTTTCGATTTGATCTTACTTGCATTTGCCTTGTCTTCACGTAACCCCGTTTTACCACCAAAAAATAGCAAAAATATGTGATTTTAAGCCAAAATTTCAAAATTTTCAAAAAAATAGAATAAGTGTTTTGACACGTAGTTTTGTCTTTTTAAGAATAAATTTTGACTTGATCGAGCATGTTGCGCTCTAGCTTGCCCCTTAACTTATATAAATTTAAGCTTTTGCTAGTCTTTTATACAAGAAGCTTTAAAACGCGAATTCTAGCTTAAAAAAGCCAAGAGTTTGCAAGTTTCCATGATAGACTTTAAATATGCAAAGCTTGTTTTATTAGACTAAGCATTCACGGATCTTTTTAGTAAAGATTTTAAATTTGCGAAGAACGAAAAATGATAGAGTTTTATATAAGTTAGATGCTAAACATGGAGTAGTTGGTTCTCTTTAAGGCTCATAGAGGTTAATTGTGGCTTTTTGCTCCCATCAGCTTAATAAACATTATATAATTGTTGAATAAATAAAGTTACTTTAGGTTTTTGCGATTCTTAGTTTAAATCACTTCGTAGAGATTCCTTCTGGTGAAACTAAGGTAGTTAAAAGACCACAGGACTTGAAATTTGGCTATAATAATAATAGTTATGTAATAAACCGAAGCCGAAATAAGACCACTACCTCTTGCCGGCTCACAACCGATGTGGTAGTCGTTTAAAGGGTGGAGGTAATAATAATAATAATAAAAACTGTGGGCTGATAAAAGTTTACTGTCTCTGGTCGGTTCGCTGCCGATGTGGCAGTCTTCAAAAGAAGGCCCATAGAAAGAATAATAAATCCGAGACTGATAAAAGTTTGCTGCATCTTGCCGGCTCACAACCGATGTTGCAGCCTTCAAAAAGGTCGAGGATCTCCTGGTCGAAATAAGACTCCTGGACCATGGTCGGCTCGCATACCGATGTGGCAGTTGTTTAAAGGACCAGGGGGGTTTAATAATGTTGCTATAATAAGAATAATAATAAAGCCAAATTTCAACTCCGGGGTTATCTAAATAAAGCCTCCGTCTCTGGACTCGTAGTTGAGTTGTTTCGGATGAAATAAAAAGGATAACCCCTAAATCGTGCGAAATTAGAACCTTAATGTGGACCTTATTCTCACCATATCGTCTCTTTAGGAAAGGATTTCAAACTAATTATGGTCTAAACCGGGTTTACTTTATGTGAATAAGACATTAATTTATTTGTCACAAATAATAATAATAAAATCTTTAGAGGATTTAGGAAATAAGGGAGCAGAAAGTAGCTATGCATACACAATTAGCATTTATGAGTAGTGTTAGCATCTCAACTTGTATTTAACAATGATTTCATTTTTAAGCTTGGTTTGGGGCGGGTGAAAAATCAAGGACGATGAATTTATCCTTTTAAATGTTTCTTGTTCCGTAAAAGTTATGATATGAATGAATAATAATAAATGAAAAAAAAATGGTAAAACGAGGGACTTTTCAAAAATAGTGATTTCTTAATCCCCTTAGATGAACACTTAGCTACTTTTCGAGGTAATTAGTCTAAAGGGTTGAAATTTTTGGTTTTCTAAGTGTATATTTATGACATTGCGTGAGGACACGGCAATAGTTTAGTATAGGGGATTTTGACATGTGCTTAAATACACATACCTTTTACCTAATAAAACGACTCTAAATGACCGAAAACAGATGAAAAATATAGTATATATGTGTGTTTTGGTTATTGTACTGTGCATGTAACGAATATCTGCAAAAGGACCAAAAACGAAGCAAAAAAAACAAAATCGGGCACAAGATTGGAAAGAGTGCAAGAAACCGAAGCCGAAGGTGTATTTATCTTTAATGGGCCAACCCGTACCCATTTTATTGGGCCGGGTCAGCCCATTAACTTTAAATACTATACCAAAACCATAAGCCTTATACAAGCCTAATACAAAAATCCAAATCCAATCCATTTATACCACTAAACCCTGTTCCTGGCCCAAGATAAGTAATAAAAGCCCATACCCACTTATAACACGGGTCAAATGTCAAAGTCAATTATATAACAACTCGGGTAAAAAAGAATTACTATTCATCATCCCTTCCCTCCCATTTTACCTCACAGGGTAACCAGTGTAAATCACACCATTCACCCTCACGCGCTCTTTCAAATACTTCTAAAAGGCAAGCCTGACAAGCTCTGACACCAACGAATGACACGCTGGCAATCGTTGAGCATCTGATTGGTGGAATAGACGTGGAGAGTAATCAAGGGTTTAGATTATGATGGATTAAGATCAAGGGCCAAGATTTGAAGGCTTGGACGCTCCTGAAGTCCTAGAAGTTTCCCCTCCTCCCTATATAAATAGAGGCAATCACACAGTGTAATCCATCTAGTGTAGGAGTTAGTTAGTTTTTAGGAGTAGTGTAGTCTTGCTTTTAGCTTATTTTCTGCTTATTTTAATGCTTATTGTAATTTCCTTTCAAGTTTTAATGTAATCCTTCAAGTTTTAATAAAATTTAAGTTTTCTTAAATTCTGTCTTTTAAATTCTGTTTTTACCTTAATGCATTTTGCTTAATCATGAATTCTGAAATTTCATAAGTTGTTTTTTACTCAATAAGCTGCATCATAATCAAATTAAGTACTGTTCCATTAAAAGTCACTTTAAATATCTATGCAATTATGGAATGCTTGTTGTTGGATGATAAGCCAAAAAGGGATGGGCTTATTGGACTCTTACTAGCTTCTGAAAATAAGCTAGAGCTTGTTGATTAAGCTCTTATGAGCATTTAGTCCTTGTTTTGTGCAAAGGACAAAAGGTATTCTTCTTTTTCTCTTTTTAAGCTTATTTTCTGTCCCTGCTTATTTTATGCTTATTTTGTGCTTAATTCTGCTTAACCTGTCATTTTATTGCTTAATTCATCTAGTGTATAGCTTATCATGATCTGTTTTTATGTTTCATAAAGTTTCACTCAAAACAGTTTGAAAAATCCAAAAATATGGCTTATTTTTGTTCAGCTTATTTGAGTACTTATTCTGCTTCAAGTATTTCTTAAATGTCCTTATTATGTTTAGTTATTGATCTGTTTTAATGATTTAAGTCTTTACTTAATATGTCTTAAGTTTTAAATGATTCTTAAGGTCTTAAAGGGGTGTTTGGCACAAGCAATTATAACAATAGTTAAAACTGCTTGTGTCTATTCAGGTCTTAAGGCCAACTTTGAAAAGCTTTGAATAAGCCTTAAAGTCAGTTTTCATAAAGATTTTGTAAGTCATATTTAGTTTTAAGGGTTAATCTATCTAAATTTTAGAATCTGTGAGTTTTTGCTTTTCAAAATGCTTATTTTTAGATTTTGCTTTCAAGTTGCTTTTAAGGTATAAATTTAGTTCTAATATGGTTCATTATGCACTAGAATTCAATATTACACACGAATTTGATCTTGTTTAACCACAAGAATCAACCACGAATCCACACGTAGCTCTGATGCCAATTGTAGGATCCCGTTATCACTTCACTTCATACAATCGATCACGAATCGGAACTAGAAATGAGAGAGAGAGATGAGTTGTTTAGAGAGAGAAAGAGGAGAGAGAAATGAGAGAGAAAAGAGAAAAGATATTATTAGATATTTTGAACAACTTTCAACAACTAACTTTTCCAAGTGGAAAAGTTCCTTATATACCCCGACACTTAAAAGTGACGCGCGGGATATTTAACTAGGACCCGGGCTTGGGTTTTGCTTGGGATTAAACCCAAAACATATACAATATTAGATTATCTATCGAGCCCGATTCCCGATATTATCCTATTACAACATTAACTAATTAAAGACCGAAGCTCCATCGTAGAGTGACCGAACTTCCTTGTTCGACTCAATAAATTGAGGCTAACAATTGATTATCATAAACTCAATGAAGTAACCGCAAAATATCATTTCCCTTTACCGTTTATGGATCAAATGTTAGAAAGACTCATGAGAAATAAATATTTCTATTTCCTGGATGGTTTTTCTGGATATTTTCAAATTCCTATCGATCCTATGGACCAAGAGAAAACAATATTCACATGTCCTTTCGGAATACACGCTTATAGGTGAATGCCTTTCGGGCTATGTAATGATCCTGCCACATTCCAAAGGTGCATGTTGCCAATCTTTCATGATATGATCGAAGAATCAGTCGAAGTATTCATGGATCATTTTTCTGTCTTTGGAAACTCTTTCGACACATGCCTAAACAATCTAAATAAAATGCTTCAACGTTGTAAGGATGCTCACCTTGTCCTAAATTGGGAAAAATGACACTTCATGGTCAAATATGGAATTGTGCTTGGACACAAAGTGTCTAGTGCAGGACTTGAAGTCGACAAAGAAAAAATTAATGCAATCTCAGAACTTCCACCCCCGACCAATGTTAAAGGTGTTAGAAGCTTTCTCAGACATGTCAGTTTTTACCGATGTTTCATTAAGGATTTATTCAAAATTGCCCGACCTCTTACTAAGCTGCTTGAAAAAGATACTCTATTTGAATTCGATGATGAATGTCAAAAAGCATTCGAATTATTGAAGGAGAAACTCACATGTGCTCCTGTGATTGTAAGACTCAATTAGAATCTTCCATTTGAACTTATGTGTGATGCAAATGATTTCGCAGTTGGAGCAGTCTTAGGTCAAAAAGATGGTAAAAACTTTCACCTAATCTACTTCGCAAGTAAAACCCTTAACCCATCTCAACAAAAATACACCATAACCAAAAAAGAGCTTATGGCTGTAGTTTTTGCATTTGACAAATTCAGATCCTATCTTATTCTCTCAAAAACTATTGTTCACACCGATCATTCAGCTTTAAGGCACTTATTCAAGAAACAAGATGCTAAACCACGCCTTATTCGATGGATTCTACTTCTGTAAGAATTCGAGATAGAAATCAAGGACAAAAAAGGAACATAAAATGTTACAGCCGAACACTTGTCTCGAATCAAAAATGACGAAATAAGCGATGACAGTGAAGTCGATGATAACTTTCCTGGAGAAACTCTTATGGAAATCAATACCAAAGATGAACCTTGGTTCGCAGACTTTGCAAACTACTTGGTCGGTGATATTATACCAAAAGGAATGACGTACCAACAAAAGAATAATTTTTTCTCTGACCTCAAACACTACTTTTGGGAAGAACCTTACTTTTTCAAAGTATGTACTAACAGTATGATCAGACGCTGTATATTTAGACCAGAAACTCGAACCATTTTAGATCAATGTCACCACGGACCAACTGGTGGACATTATGAACCGAACATATTGCTAAGAAGGTCCTAGAATCAGGATTTTACTGGCCAACAATCATAAAAGAAGCTCATACTCTAGTTCGCCTATGCGAAGCATGTCAAAAGATAGGAAATATATCGAAACATGATGAGATGCCCTTAAACAACATTCAAGTATGTGAAATTTTTGACATATGGGGTATCGACATTATGGGACCGTTCCCGAAATCATATAATTTGAATAAATTCTTGTCACTGTTGATTATGTATCTAAATGGGCCAAAGCTCAAGCTTTACCAACCAATGATGTCCGAGTAGTTGTTACCTTACTGAAGAAACTATTCTGCCATTTTGGAATGCCTAAAGCTCTAATCAGCGACAAAGGTACTCACTTCTGCAACAAAATAATGGAAAGGACCATGAAAAGATATGGAGTCAACCACCGTTTCTCCACATCATATCATCCTCAAACCAGTGGTCAAGTTGAAAACACGAACAGAGCTCTTAAAAGAATTCTTGAAAAAACTGTTAAAGACAATTCTGCTATTTGGTCAAGAAAACTTGATGACGCTCTGTGGGCTTTTTGCATTGCCTTCAAAACACCTACCGGTACCACACCCTACAAACTAATATATGGAAAGAACTGCCACTTATCATTTGAGATTGAACATCGTGCATACTGGGCACTAGAGAACTGCAACCCAGATCTCATCGTTGCTAGTGAGAAAAGAATGTTTCAGTTACACGAGTTAGATGAACTTAGACATCAAGAAGATGAAAACTCTCGTCTATACAAGGCAAGAACCAAAGTCTGGCATAACAAAAAATTAAGAATGAGAAAAGAATTCAAACAAGGAAACAAAGTTTTGCTATTTCACTCGAAGTACAAATTTAAACAACCGAAACTCAGATCTCGATGGTTAGGACCTTATGTAGTGAGATATCAATATCCATCCGGATATGTTGAACTTTATGGAAAAGATGTAAAAACGTTCATAGTCACTGGCCATCGACTTAAACTATATCATGAAGAAGATAATGACCCAAGGGAAGCAGTAACTCCCTTTTTCCCCAAAAACTGACTCCCGATGTACGACTCTAGCTAACGACTCTCTTAAAAAATTAAGCGCTTCTCGAGAGGCAACTTGTGCTTCACCTAAGTGTGGAGGAGTCCATCCTCCATTCTTTTACTAATATCCTTTATTATCTAAAAAAACAACAAAAATATTTTCTTTTTGTATGCTTTTTTTGTTTACTTTTATGCAGGTACTTTAGCTTAAAGATATGTAAAATTATAAAGTATGCTCAAGGATAGATCTCTCACAGCTATACATTTCCCTATGCCCCGGGAAGTACCGTTTTCCCTATTCAATCTCTATTATCAGTTATCACATTGAGGGCAATGTTCAACTTAAGTGTGGAGGGGAGCCAAATAGGAAAAAAAAATAATCATATCCCTCACATGTTTTCACTGCAATTTTTTTTATTTCCAACTGAATATTTTTGAAAAATCTTAATATATATATATATGCTTTCAGAAGTATAAAAAATGCTCTTAGTAAGGCAAATCCAATCGGATTGACATTATAGCTAGCACAACCTACTCCACTAAATTGTGAGAATTCTAAGCCTTTAGAATATTCGGGTATCCACCTTTGATACCTAAGATAATTGATGCCTTTAGCTTGTTCGAGTTAAGGTTTGAATGCAATCATATGTGTCTATTCCGTCGTTACGGATGTGTACGTATGGTCTTTGTCGCCTTTTCTGGAACATTGGTATTGGTTGATAATTATATTTGTGTGAGCAGGTAGTATGTTAGAAGCTATAGAACTTGAGCTTGTTCATCATTTATAGAACGAAAGCCTTAATTCATATGCAATGAAATTTTCAAATTCCTGTTCTTGCAAGCACTACCTTTAGGCTAGTTGCCAATATACCTAGTTGATTGAAGAAGTTTTGTGTGCCAAGACTTAGTTATCGTTTGGTAGAATATATATATATATATATATATATATATATATATATATATATATATATATATATAGGAGAGAGAGAGAGAGAGTTAGGATCAAATAAGAAGTTTCCTTAAAATAAGAAGGATTAAGGAAAGTTACTTTTAACCGCTATCCAGAGATGTATCATACTTAATTTAATGCATCGACATATATTAGATGCATCTCTTATAAAAACTTAGATGCATTTATAATGCATCATAATGTGCGTTCTAGCTTTTAGTTTGATGCATATAGTAATTTTAGATGATTTATGTTTTCTCTTATTTTTTGGTCCCTCTACATGTGCGAAATCCTTGAAAATCAATTTGCACCATCTACACATCAAATTAACTTTCGAAATCTATATGGTGCATCTAGATGGAATTGAAAGGCATCTAATGAAAGTGTTGCTATTCAAAGTGTGGTTTTAGTACTTCTCACACTTTTATTTTAATTTACTTCTCAACTGGTCCCTATTATATATATATATATATATATATATATATATATATATATATATATATATATATATATATATATATATATGTGTGTGTGTGTGTGTGTGTGTGTATGTTATGTGCTATAGTAGTTCAAAGGAATAAAGGCTTATGTATCGGCACGTGAAGATTGTATCCCCTCCAGTATCAAGTTCCACGCTTCGATCAGGTTTATATGTTACGTACAAGCTTATGGTAGCTGTCTAGATTATGTCTGTGCAAATTGAGTGTTCTTCACAAAAATATAACCCTGTCTGAGTGACCTGAGTGAATTAAAAATCAAACACTATCCCTATGTGAGGTGCTATGTTATATGTCTATGCCTGAAAACTTACCTAATATGCAAACTCTTATACAATCCAAATTTTCTCCATGTCACGATAAATGATTTATTTTCTCGCTTCGATTGCTTGAGGGCAAGCAATAAGCTAAGTGTGGAGGGATTTGATAACGCCCAAATTATAAATGTTTTCTATGGCGTTATTTGTATATATTTTATCATTTCTCATAAACTTTCGATACTTAATAGCTTAAATTGCTTGCAGGTTCACTTGAAGACATCCCGAGGTTAGATACATCAAAATCAAATACTTACACGTTATAGAACACATCATTCAAGAGAAGATCAACAATCAAGCTCAAAATGCCAAAAGTGCGCCGCACTTACCATTTGTGCGCCACACTTACCATTTGTGCGCCGCACTTACCTTCAAGTCAAAGACAGTCAAATACGCATTAACTCAACAAGTACGCTGCACAATTTCCTTTGTGCGCCGCACTTCCCATCTGATATGAAGAATATATGAAGACTTTAATGCTACTGCATTTACACCCTAAGTACATCGTACAATTTCTCTTGTGGGCCGCACTTACTCAATAAACATTTAATACATATGCATTTAATCATCAAGTACGTCGCACAATCTTTTGTGTGCGCCGCACAATCTTTTGTGTGCGCCGCCCAATCTTTATGATAATGAATAAGTGTTTGGTATGATCATGATCTCTTTAATCTCAAGCTTATGTTGCAATCCTATTATATCTTATCTTGTCAATCTTTGCTTATCAACTTATATTATATAATCATATCAGTATAGGTCGAGAGACCCGTTATGATCTATATGATTTTAAAGATTTGTCTATGGTCTTTATCGTTTGTGCCGAGAAATCCACTTTTGTAAATTGATAAACAAATAAGCTTTGATATACTAGTAACTGGATTATTTGAGTGACACATTTGGTCTAGTTAACTAAATATAAGTCTTGAGTTAATTAAGTTAGTTTGTAAAAAACGTTTTCTGATGAGAAAATCCTTTTTATAAATTAAGGTTCCATCTTCGAGGTCTAATCATTACCAATACTTATAAATTATTTTTAACTATCCGATTAGTCATCTTTATTATCACTGGTAAAACTAAAGTTACTTTCAAAATTGTTAAAATCTATTTTCTTTCTGATTATATGAACGCTACTCAAATCCCTGTGGAACGACCTGGTCTTACCTAAAACGATTATACTACATACGTGGGTTATACTTTTACCCGTGTGTTTTCTTATAATAAAATTGGTATTTTCAGTCATTATAAAATTAAAGCTTTTGAAACACATCAAACCCAAACCAAATAAGCATACCTGGCCACTCCATATCATTAATTCTCGGCCCAAGTCACATACCATAGCCCTCCACCAATGAATACTCGGCCCAGAACTTGTAATTAGGGATTCCTTATACCTGGCCTTTGAACATATAAAATGCCACACCATCCATATTATTAGTTCATTAAGTAACCCTAATCCCACTCACTCTTTCACGCGCAGCCAACACTTCTCTCCCAAAGTGCATATCTAACAAATTAGTTCCATCTCACATTAGCACCACCCTTATAACTCCTATGTATAATTGATACAATTATGTTTAAACCACAAGACTAAAACTTATACATAAATCACAAACATATCAACCTTTTTTCATCTTTATTTGAACCGGCTTTAAGAGCTTCAAGACATTTAAGGGTCTCAGGTAAGGTTGATTGTTTTGAATTTCAATCGAAACAAAGAATAGTTTTTAACATATTTGTTAAAAAAAACTATCTTTAATTTCGTATAACAAAGGGGGTTTAAACCTTCCACAGATCAGTGATGAGATATAATTTCATGTGATTGGATCTTTTAAAGGTCTGAAATTAATTAAGACACATGAAAATTAAATCTGAGATCATGGTTATGTTATTTTTGATTCGAGTCAATGTCGAAGATGGAGGTGGTGTTGTGATAATGTGATGAAGGGATTTATAGGTAGTGTTAGATTTGGTATTGATTGTGACAATGGGTTTATAGTTGATGTTGTTGGATTTGTGATGTAGTGACGAAGGGTTTTAGGATCTGGATTTGTATTGAGAGTTATTGTATTTGATTGTTGATGATGTTGTTTGAATTGTTGTTATAGTTTAAACAAGAGTCTATCTTTAATTTTTCTAGATCTGGTTTGTCTTTTCTGGTCAACAGTTGACTTAGATTTAGCAAACCGCCATCATAAAAAATCTTGCCAGAGGTTTGCTTAGATAAACCATGAATAGTATAATTTGCTACCACATGTTAACCAAACCTCTGCCAACAAACCGCTGTCATTAAAATTACCAAACCGCTACCACCAAACCACTGTGGTGGCCAAACCGCTGGCAAGGACAGTACAACTGTACTTTTTCCCTAAAATTCTAGATCTGTTTTTTCTCATTTTGCCAAACCGCTATGAAGAAACCCAAAAAAATCTGCTCAAAAATGGTCTTTTAAGTACAAATACAGCAGATCTAAACCAGTAAAAGAAACCAGAAACATATAACAACATATACAAACCATTTTCATGGATTTTTCACAAGAAAAACACACAAAAATAATCAAAAATCAGACCAGATCTAAACAGTGAACCAAGACAGCAAACACATTATACAATACACCCTTGGTTAGCTCTGATGCCAATTGTTAATAATAAGATTTCACTAACTAGACACGATTCAGAGGTTAGGGAGGATAAAACAAATAAGTTGCCATATTATTATAATATGAGAGAAAAAGGAAAGATGTGTATGTGATAGAAGAGAGAAACACACACACACACCTTATAAGATAATATAATAATGAATCTTCACCCCTCCATGGAAGTATGGAAGGGGTATTTATAGTCCAAACATAACTAAACTATACTATAAAGTCTAATCTAGTCCCTACATGTTTGGCTATTTATGAACTAATGTAATTCCGTATTAGTCAACATATTTTAAGGCTGACAATCTACTATGATCTCAGATTTAATTTTCATGTGTCTCAATTAATTTTCTTTGGATTACTCCTAGGTTATGATCTTCTTGTCTTAGCTGTGCTTTCTATTCCTGTAGAAGGTAAACCATTTGTGTTGGAATTTACATCTTTCTTAGTGATGACATGAGGTTGTGTAACAATGATCGGTTTTGTCCTAATGCTTACTTTAACATATTTGTTAGGCACAAAGTTGTCTACCCTAGAATTCTTAAGAGGATTGATTCTAGACATTCCTAAGGAAATCACTTTGTCATTTTTTACAACTTTTGATTCTTATGTTTTTGGTACCGAGTGTGAAGTGATTAGTTTTGTCAAATCATCGTTCACATCAACCTTGGTGTTAGCCTCAAAATATTGAGTCGAACAATGGAAGTTCGTTCATAATTATATTAGGTCTCGGTCACTAAAATAATATACGTTGTAATAGGCTACACGGGTATACGGGCTCTTAAATGTAATCTAACCGGTCACGTGTATCGGGCGAAAGCCCAAGTAATCCCGAGCCCGGCCCGTAGAAATACCAAGGCATGAAAGCCTCTTGGTATTAACTATAAATACCCCTCTCCAAGTATGGAGAGGGGGTTGGTTCTTGTTAATCCTCATTTGTAATTTGCAAGTAATCTTCCATCTTTTTCTTCTCTCTACCTTTCTCTCTCTAACTTCTCTCTAAACTTCTTCCATTTTATCTCATCTTATTTTTCTTGTTTCAATATGAAGTGAAAGTGATTATATTGGTGACGACATTTGGTATCATTCGCCACGGGTGGGTTTAGTTTTTGTTAGTTTTAGTGGTTGTTTCGTGTTTGTATTTTTTGTTGTTTTTGTTCGTTTCGTGGTTTAGTTTTTATTAGCAAAGTGGTTCGATTTCGTGTTTGTAATTGTATTGTAATCGTGGTTACTTCGTGCGTGGCTGAGACAAACGCAAGGATCGAACTAGTTATTATATCACGGATCGAACAAGAGTTTGTTCTTTGCTTTGGATCGAACTAGCATTTTCCTTCGAGCATCGAACGAGTGAAATCCAGTAAGGTTCGAACGAGCGACTTCAACAAGGACCATCGAACGAGCGGATTTAGCATCGATCGAACGAGTGGTTTTTCTGTTTTGATCGAACGAGTGGTTTTTCTGTTTTGATCGAACGAGCAACGATCGAACGAGCAGACTCGAACGAACGGACTCGAACGAGCAGAATCGAACGAGCGGAACCGAACGAATTTTTTTTTGAAAACTTGTGTGACGAAAAGGGTTTCAGTAAAACAGCCATAACTTTTGATCCGTAAGTCCGTTTTAGGCATGTGACCTCTCAAATCGAAGAGAAAAACGAGACGGATCACGCTATAACCAGCCTTTAGCTGGTTAAGGATTTTTCGAAGCCCAAAAACATCGTTTTCCATGATTTATTGACACTTTTTAGTTTTTTTTGGAATTTTCGTTGATTCCAAATCAAATCATTCATGGTTTTTTTCTTGATTTTGTAAAATCCCGTGAAAGATACGATTCTTCTCTCGGTTTTAGGTACTTTATATATCGATCGAACGAAAAAAAAATTTAGAAAACTTGTGTGACGAAATGCGGGTTTAGAAAAAAGCCATATCTTTTGATACGTATACTTGTTATAGGCCCGTGACTCTAAATCGAAGAGAAACCGAGACGGATCACGCTTTAACTAGGACTTTAGCTGGTTATAGGATTTTTCGAGCCCAAAACATCGTTTTTCTCTGATTTTTTGATGTTTTTCAGTTTTTTTAGGAATTTTTCGCCGCTAATTCCAAATTCATAATACTCACGGTTTTTCTGGATTAGTAAAATCCGCGAAATACTTGGTTTTTCTCGGTTTAGTCAAGATTTGTAAAACTCCCGTGAATGTTATTGATGCATATCCAAAAACAAACATTCTTTACCTGATTAAGATCCTACAAATCTTCTCCCCTTCATAAATCTTCAATCATTCATCATGACAACTCAAATTGCAACTTCCACAACTGACAGTCAAATGAACAACAACTTATGGCAGCAGGTTCAAGGGAATCGTCCACCAATGCTTGCAACAGGTCGATTGCCAATGGCAGATCACGGTTCTTACGATTACATTGATACAAGGACCAAATGGTGATGCCTTACGAAAGTGCATTTCACAGGGTCCTTATTCCTCCAACTATGGGTCACAACACCAGCTGTTCCGGCAACAGAGGCATTCTCTAGAAATTCCTGCAAAAACATCATTCGAGGACAGTTGAATATGACTCCTGAGTACAAAGATCATTTGATCTGAAAAAGAACGATTATTTGATATTGACTGGAATTGGAGATGACATCACTCAAATGTTGGATGGCATGTAAGACAGCTAAGAAATGTGGGTAAGCCATAGGAGAGCGTTACAACAGGTGAATCACTCAATATTCAATGAGTAAAGGACAAATTTATTTTGGGAATATGGTCAATTCCACTTCTCACGGATGGAGAGACAATTGAGTCCTACTACACAAGATTCTACAAGATGATGATTTGAATGATCAGAAACAATTTGCAGTTGCATCGATGCAGTCAATGTTGCAATTTCATTCCAACAACTTCAACCAGAATGGTCAAGATTTGTCACGATTGTGAAGCAAACAACACAAGTTGGTATGGGGGGGGGGGGAAGTTTCCATATCATAAGCTTCTTTGATTTCTGAACCAACTACCATGAAAGAAAGTTAATGAACTCCGTGCATGAAAGAATGGCCAAGAATGCTAAACCATTAGCATTGTATGCTACTGCTCAAACCCAATGCAAGAATCCTTATTATCAAACACCAAAACATCATAAATCATATGCACCAACATCCCAAAAGCTTCACTTCCAACCAGATCTCATGACAATCTACAAGTTACAAAGGCCAAAAGGTGATAGCTAACACCAATCACCCTCATCTGAGTCAGCTTCTGAAGAAGACAGTGATCTATACAAGCTCAGAAGGACAAAGATACTGCAGAGAATTTGGCACTATTGCCAACGTCTTCTGAACTCTACAAAACCTACCAACAACAACCTCGAACTTATCAAACACCAGGAAAAGAATGTAGATACTACTCAAGTGTACAGAATGACAATCAGACTGGCTTTTGGGAATAGTGGGCAATAAATGTTGTTGGGGTAGGGAAACTGTAGGTGGTCAGTAGTGCAACAGTCTGGGATACAGTGCTTTAACTGCAAAGATTTGTTTATGTCAGTATGCTAAGGAAATGCAGATAACCCAAAAAAGGGTTAGAGACTCCACGTATAACAAGGAAAAGTTGTTGCTTGTGTAAACAACTGAGAAAGGTGTTCATCTTCAAGCCAGACAATCTGAATGGCTAGCAGACACGGTTGAGGAGATTTGATAACAAGAGTTGAATCACATTACAGTTTACATGGCAAAGATTCAAGAGGGTTCCTAATGCAGACTCAGACCTCTGACGCTGGTGCATTTGAACAGGATACACTTCGATATCTGTTAATAATGTGTTTGACAATGACTTACAACATTTTGAGCAATCTGAATCTAATTTAGTAAACATGTGCAGTGGAAACGGGTGGTTGGGGGGGTTTAGTAATTGTCTATTCCGGACTCACCGGATATGTGTGATAATGATATTACAGTATGACCAACCATGATGTAGATGGTGATGATTGAGAGTGTTGCACTTGCTAATTTAATTGCTATATTTATATGCTTGATGTCGATGACTATAAAAGATTCAAAAGCAATTAATGAAAGAATGCAACATTGACTCAACGAGTTAACTGAGGTGAAATCTATTCTTGCGGAAAATAGTAGTACTCATAGGAGAATCATTAACAGTTATCCAGGTGATAGTTGCTTAGTTGCACTCAAAACAAAAAGACTGAGTTTGAGTAGTTAAAGGCTTTTAATTGATCGTTTGTTGACTATGGACAAACTTGAACGTAAGTTAAATGAAACTCTTTGGAACTATTAGCTACAAAAGGCCATTGGACATAAGAAGGTTTAAAAGTTAAGGCTACGAAAATTCTGTTGTCAGCAAAACACGATAAATTAGTCAAACAGAGGTCTTTTAACTAGGTCACATTAACGAAGGTCTTGTCAAGGAGAAAACAAGGGATAATAACGGATTTGAAATTAGGGAAAGACAAAGTATTGGACAAATGATTTCAAAGGAACACCACAAATATAATTTCTGAATGAAATTGTTTACAAACGAGGTAATCTATCCAAACCATTTCAAATGTTAGCACCCAAATGCCCTACATTTAATGGAAGACCTACCTTTGCCAATCCAATGTACCTCAAAAAGGCTCAAAATGAGCACCCAGGTTTGTATGCGATCACACAAGACCAATCTGATCCTGCAACCAGACTCATCCCCGATAGAGAAGAGATTCTGACTCTTGCTGAAGAGAGTCGATCTAAATTGAATAAAGACTTAGTCAAACCATTTGACTACACGAAGTTAAATAGTCTTTATGAAATTTTCAAACCCCCAGCCCAGCATTATGAAATTCAGTTAGCACAGGCAAATGCAATAAGAAAGAAAATGTGGAGAAAATCATTTGTAAAAACAAAACCAAATGTTTTCAAAAACATAGATTTCTTACCAGTGTCTAAATCAGTAAGCAAAAGTAGAAAAGCATATAATGTCATGACAAACAACATTAATCATCTGAACGAACTCGTCAATCAAGCATGGGTAAAACATTCAAACGACCATCTTTATCTTCGACACCCAACTGCACAAGATATGGAAATATTAGTTAAGAAATGTTTGATGCCCCTTGCCCTTAAGACTCAGAATGATAGTCTCGCGTTTATACATGAACTTAAGCAAGAAATGCATGCAGATTTAAAGTACGTTGAATCTCTTGAAGATGAACTTGATGAACTTGAATCTGATAAGGCAGAATTTTCCAACATGTATGATATGCTTTTGCAAGAATGTGTGTCTAAAGATGTTATGTGTTCTTATTTGCTAACTTCATCTGATTTAGATGAGATCACTGAATTACAATGCTTATATCTTCATAAAGTCATGGAATGTGACTGTCTTGCACAAAAGCTTTCTGAACAAACTGATTTTGTAAGTAAAGAGATTTACACTGAGCTTTTACAGCGTTTTGCTAGATTAGAAAAACACTCAATTTCTCTTGAAATCGCTTTACAAGAATGTCAAGTACAACTGAAAAATGACACAGTTTGCAAAGAAAGGGCGTCCAATGTATTTCGAAAAGAACGTGAACAATATGTTGAAATACAAGATTTGAAAGCTCAACTGCAAGACAAGAACATGGCAATAAGTGAGTTGAAAAAACTCGTTGAAAAATGCAAGGGAAAATCTGTAGACACTAAGTTTGATAAACCATCTGTTGTTCGACAACCAAATGCTCAAAGGATTCCAAAACCATCAGTTTTAGGAAAACCGGCTCCTTTTTCAGACTCTCTTGAGAGAAAATATTTTGCAAAGAAAAAGTCGGTTCCAAAAACTAATGAGTCAGAGGGTTTATCAAAACCAGTCACTCTACAGAATTTACCTAAGACAGCAATGCAAGCTGTAAGAAACACAAATGTGATTAAACCAGGCATGTATCGCATTGCAAGTAGTACCACACAAACTAGAGCACCACAGTTGAATCAGACTTTTAGGAATACTAATCCTCGCGCTTCTACATCTACAGGAGTAGCTCACAAAACTAATGTTAGCAGACCACAGCCTAGGAGCAATCAAATGAAAGATAAGGTCGTGCCATACACTAGTCATGCGAAGCTTAAGAAGACTGAAGTAGAAGAACACCCTAGGATTTCTAGTATTTCTAATAAAACAAAGTCTGTAACTGCGTGTAATGACAGTTTAAATTCCAGAACTTCGAATGCTAATGCTGTTTGTGCTACTTGTGGAAAATGTGTGTTTAATTCGAATCATGATGCTTGTGTTTCTAAATTCTTGAATGACGTGAATGCTAGAACTAAGAAGCCTAATGTAGTGCCTATTAGTACTAGGAAACCCAAACGTCAAGCGAACAAATCTGTTGCAACACCCCATAAGAAAACAGTTGCATCAGAATCCACTACCACAAGTTCCAAGAGTTACTATAGGATGCTATATCAGAAAACAAGTAAGGCATGGAAATGGTGGATAGCACAACAATGTCCTTCATCATACAAATGGATTCCTAAAACACAGAAGAAATGGGTTCCTAAGACTCAAAAGAAATGGGTACCTAAAGTTAGGAATGAAAGTGTGCCTAAAAGAGTTAGTTTTGCCGTAGATAATACATCTAGGATAACTAATGTCTTGAAACTCACAAACACTTTAGGATCCAATTTGTCATGTGTTCCATCGTCCTCTACTTCTCTTGCAGATTGTACAACTCATCCTATTCATTGTTGACTCTGGATGCACCAAGCATATGACGGGCAATGTATCACTGCTGTGCAATTTTGTTGACAAATTCTTGGGTACCGTTCGCTTTGGCAATGATCAATTTGCTCCAATTCTTGGTTATGGAGATTTGATTCAAGGAAACATCACGATCAAAAGGGTTTACTACGTCGAAGGTCTCAATCACAATCTTTTCTCGGTTGGTCAATTCTGTGATGCGGATTTGGAGGTTGCATTTCGGAAATCTACGTGTTTTGTTAGAGATCTTCAGGGAAACGACTTACTAACCGGTAATCGTGGATCTGATCTCTATACAATTTCTCTTCAAGACACAACTTCATCAACTCCAATCTGTCTTATGGCTAAAGCATCTCCAACTCAAGCATGGTTATGGCATCGAAGGCTTTCTCATCTCAACTTCGACTACATAAACTTGCTTTCAAAGAAAGATATTGTGATTGGTTTACCGAAACTGAAGTATGTCAGGGATCATCTATGTTCCTCTTGTGAAGTGAGTAAAGCAAAACGAAGCTCATTCAAGTCAAAGACTGTTCCAAGTTCAAAAGGTCGGTTGAATTTGCTTCACATGGAAGGACTTATTGGTCCCAATGCTGGTTGCTAGCATCAAATGGGAAGAAAAATATTCTGGTAATTGTCGATGTCTACTCAAGATATACCTGGACACTCTTTCTACGTTCCAAGGATGAAACACCAGAAGTTTTAAAAGAATTTCTCACGATGATCCAACGAAATCTTCAAGCCCCAGTAATTTTCTGTTGCACTACAAACAAGGCATCTGAGTTCTTAACAAGACACTTAATGCATTCTTTAAAGAAGAAGGAATTGAGCATCAAACTTCTACTCCTCGAACACCTGAACAGAACGGCGTTGTCGAAAGACGAAACCGCACTCTCGTTGAGGCTGCTCGAGACTATGCCTTTCAAAGCTTCTAAGCTTCCTTTATTCTTTTGGGTGCAAGCAATCCGCAACCGCATGCTATACTCAAAAAAGATCAATCATCATCCCAACTCTGAAGAAAAACGCAAAATCACATCATAATGACAGAAAACCCCAATCAAAGTTGCACTTGTTACCTAACCAGAGATGGTGAAAATTTAGATAAGATAAAAGAAAAAGGGAATCCGTACATTCTGGTGGGATACTCCACTCAGTCTAAGGGATATCATGTTCACAACAAGAGAACAAGATTGATAGTTGAATCCATACATCTTAGATTTGATGAGATCAAAGAGATGTCAGAGACGTTTGTTGCTAATGACACTTCAGGCTCATTCCCCAAAGATAAAAGGTGTCAGATTATGACAACTCTGACCCCGTCCCCCAGCTACAAAATGTTTCTCCTTCAGCAGATAAACCAGCTCCGTCACAACAAGAGTTGGATCTTCTTTTCGGTCCTTTGTACGATGAATTTTTCAATGCGGGTACATCATGTGTCAACAAGTCTTCTTCTCCCACCGACAATTCTGCTCCACAAGACACACAACCTACAACGAATATTCACCCTACATCAGAACCAACAACTCCAACGACAACTGTTCATGCTGAGGAAAACTACAATAATCAAGCAGAAGATGCACATTTTGAACCATATGAATTTGTCAACCCATTCTGTACACCGGTACAAGAACTTTCTGAGTCTTCCTCATGCAACGTTGATAATTCAAATATGCATACCCTCAATCAACCACAATATTCCAAATACCGATGGACAAAAGATCACCCATGAACTCAAGTTCGTGGAAATCCATCTAAGCCAGTGCAAACAAGACGACAACTTTTAACCGATCCTGAAATGTGTATATTCGCACTCACCGTGAGTACTGTTGAACCAAAAAACATTAAGGAAGCAATGGCTGATTCTGCATGGATAGAAGCAATGCAAGAAGAGCTTCATCAGTTTGACAGACTCCAAGTCTGCGAACTCATTGATAAACCCTTTGGCAAGAACGTAATCAAGCTAAAGTGGTTATGGAAGAACAAAAAGGATGAAGACCAAACTGTAATTCGCAACAAGGCACGACTTGTAGCTAAGGGTTATGCTCAGGAAGAGGGTATTGATTTCGAGGAATCATTTGCTCTAGTTGCTCGCTTGGAAGTTGTTCGGATTTTCGTAGCACATGCAGCACACAAGTCTTTTTCAATTTATCAGATGGACATGAAAATGGCATTTCTTAATGGTCCACTAAAGGAGGAGGTTTATGTTGTACAACCAGATGGATTTGTTGATCCTGATCATCCAGAAAAGGTTTACCGCTTAAGGAAAGCTCTATATGGATTGAAACAAGCTTTAAGAGCCTGGTATGATGAACTCTCAAATTTTCTGATATCCAAAGGTTTTACTAAAGGTGCCATTGACCCAACTCTATTCATGATAAGATATAAGGAGGAAATTCTACTTGTGCAAGTTTACGTAGATGACATTATTTTCGGGTCCACAAACCTTAAAGTTTCTAAACGATTGGAAAAATTAATGCACAATAGATTTGAGATGTCCTTAATAGGGGAAATGAAATTCTTTTTAGAACTTTAGATCCACCAATCCCTACGCGGTATCTTTATCAATCAGGCCAAGTACGCTTTAGAGATACTTAAAAAACATGGTATGGAAAAAGGACAAAGCATTGGTACACCAATGGCTACGAAACCTAAATTAGATGCAGACTTGAGTGGTACACTCATAGACCAAACTGACTACCATAGTAAAATCGGATCACTCATGTATCTAACATCTAGTAGACCAGACATAGTGCAAGCAGTATGTTATTGTGCAAGATATCAAGCAAGACCAATTAAAAAACACCTCAAAGAGGTTAAAAGGATCTTTCAATACTTAAGCGGTACCATTAACATGGGACTCTGGTATCCGAAGGATTCTGGCATTGAACTAACAGCTTTTTCAGATGCCGGCCATGTCGGATGCATTGATACTCGCAAAATCACTTTTGGAGGAATACAGTTCCTAGGTGATAAGTTAGTCAGTTGGATGTCAAAGAAGCAGGACTGTACTACAATGTCCTCAGCAAAAGCTGAGTACGTGAAGTTATATGCAAGTTATGCTCAAGTAATGTGGATGAGGACACAGCTTCAGGATTATGGCTTCAACTACAACAAAATACCATTGTATTGCGACTCTCGGTTAACCAAAGCAATCTCGTGCAACCCCGTGCAGCACTCCGGTACCAAGCACATCCATACTCGATATCATTTCTTTAAGGAACAGGTTGAAAACGGTATAATTGAATTGTACTTTGTCAGAACTAAATACCAATTAGCTGATATGTTTACTAAAGCCTTACCCGAAGATAGGTTTCAGTATCTTGTCAGACGAATTGGTATGAGATGTTTGACTCCAGCAGAACTGGAGGTTTTGACAAATGAATCTGCTTGATATTCCATCAAACATCAACATGTACATATTTTTGAAAAAAGAATATAAAAAATATAAAATTTCAAAAAGAAAATACAAAATCAAAAAATCAGAAAATGTTTTACAAAAATATTATTCTCGACATGTCTCTTGGAATCGATAACATTTACGTACCTAGAAATGTTGATTAACATCGACACGGGCGTGTAAATAAAGTTCTAACATGAGTTTCAAATGTTTTCAAAACATGTCATTTCTAATTTTCTTTATGACTTGTAATCACTCTCAGATTGAAACTCAGACCCGAACGACAAAGGAGAGTGTACGCTTCAGTGTGCTTATCCTTAACGTTAGAATAGAAGTCTTCTAACATTTGGTTTTTCAAAAAGTTAAACACAATTTTTCAAGAATTTCTCAATGACAATTCAAAATCTTTCAAAATTGTGTGTTCAACACTTCATCCCTTATCAAGTTTTACAAGACAATTCTTCTACAATTGATGTCATTCTCAAAATGAGTCAATGTTTGAGGGGGAGTTTTTTGAAAAACAAAGTTTTAATGTTGTTGGATACATCATCACATGACAATTCTTATGTATTCAATACAT
>BQNB010023368.1:0-12526 GCA_026074375.1 Tanacetum coccineum
AGTTATGGTGAGTAATGAGATTATTAATGGTGAACCAAAGATGTTTCTTTTTTTGGAGACACTGAGGCGCATAAATAATAATAATAATAATGCAAGGGTTGTCTAAAGGTCTCCAGGTTCCTGAAACTGCAAGATAACCATCTCCCTCCATAACATTGAGCATGGTAAACCATACTGTGTGCCAAATGGCAATTATACCGCTTGATTTACCATCTGATTTCTTAAAAGCATACCCACACGGAGTATTCCCCCACAATGATTGAATAAGAAATTGATCAACATTTTTCGACATTGATTCTTGAAGGCCTAGGAATTTAACTTTGTTGTCGATACAAAGTCTTTTAACCCATCTTTTTTTTATCCTCCCCAAGTCCCCCGTACACGTAAGGAAAGAAAATTCATAAATTACCTTTGAATTCTCCTTGAGCTAAAACATCAGCCACAACAATGTCTTTGTCTCGCATGTCGAAACCAATCTCATTGCCCAAATGTACAATACGATCAACTTCATTGGAACCCGAGCTTACCGAAGAGCATGGTTTAGAGAGGATTCTGAAATTACAACGTTTAATCAACGAGGAGTCGGTGACCCCTACCATATCAGATGAGGATCTTGTGGTGTGATGAGTTGTTTGTGAGGTGGTTTTGCTTTTACTCTTGTTATCCCTCCCTTTACCCACTTTTGGGTTAATGCCATTAATTGGATCAATAAGCCTTAGAGAGGCAAATCTTTTTGTTCTTTATGATGAGGATGAACAAGGGAAGATGGAGCTGGAGGGACAGGGACATACTCACCTCTTCTCGAGTACTAGTTATAACGCCCGTGCACGCACGGGTTTTTTATATATTTTTTTACAAAGTGTATTTATTTTTTATAAATAAAATAGTGATTATACAAATAAGGACCCATTAAGTATATAGTTTCATGCTGTTTTTTAAAATATTTTGTAAATACAATGTCAAACGCTCAAGGACCCATTAAGTATATAGTTTCATGCTGTTTTTTAAAATATTTTGTAAATACAATGCCAAACGCTCATTTTCCAAACACGTCGATTGAAACCTAACTTATGTGTTGGTAAAACATTGAATAATTAACTATATTAAATTTTAGGCTGACAAACCACTCAATCACACATACGAGAACTAATTATTCTCTCAGAAAGCACATTCAGTAATATTCAAATGAAAGCTCAACTTAAAGGAGAAAAAACTACTAACCTGTGACCCATTTCATGGTTTTTGTAAGCAAATCCCAAACACCCCGTTAGTAATCACGACATATAACTGAACACGTCATATAATCAAACTCACCAACAAAAAACTATGAAAACTTCACAGAAAATATAACAAATTTCTGCAATACTTGCTTAGCACTCAGAAGCCCTGTAACATCATTCCACTTAACATTCATTGTCCACGAAAGAAAAGTGTCCAGAACCTATATACACATTCCAAATGGACCATTTAGTCTTTATTTTGCTTAGCACTCAGAAGCCCTGTAACATCATTCCACTTAACATTCATTGTCCAAGAAAGAAAAGTGTCCAGAACCTATATACACATTCCAAATGGACCATTTAGTCTTTATTTATCATAAGGACCTCAAAGTTAATGAGTGTGTATTAAACTTATTACTCGTATGTTTTTTCTCAAAAGTGCCACTTTTGACCCATTCTGACCCGTAAGTGCAGTAGCTACTGTTTCTTTAATATTGGACTCAAAATATTTTTAATCGGTTCCCAAATATAATTTAGACATCGGGATATGAATACCACATCGTAATACCTCATATAAAGCTAGATACGAAAATGTAAAAATAGTCAAAGACTCAACAACTGCACTTATGGCTTGCTGTCCAAATTTTCTTTAATCATTTTTGACACACTAATCAGCCTCTTTGTCACCAAGATGATATTCAAAACAAAACTCACGAAAATACGAAGATTTCACAAAAAATAGCTTCTTAATTCCTTAGGATAATCAAGTTATGATTTTATTAGTAAAACCAAAATAATCATCACAGTAGTGATATTTTCCTGAACAGGTACTTGTTTTAGTTTTTTAAAGTTGTTCCTAATCATGTTTTTATCACTACTTGGTTGTTGTGTGCTGCTAAAAATTGGATATGCAATTTTTTGCTTCCAAATGTGACAATTGGGGCTGTTTAGTTCTTCCTTAGTGTTTAAAATGGGACAGTATGTTTTCATTAGGTGTGTGCTATTAAAGGTATTTGTATGATGAACTGAAGACAATACCACACACTTACACTATTAAATAGTGTATGTGGGCTCTTGCTTACCTAAACTTTTTAGGAACTCTCATGTTGAATTTGACAGGAACATTTGACTCATTGTGCGCTCAACTGAATATCTCCCTGCAGTGAAGTTTGAGCCAAAAAAGGGTCAACTTAAATGTAAATATAACTTCTTTTAGAAATTTAAAGGAAACACCATCAGGTGTCAAACTAAAGATTATTCATTCATTCAACTCAAAAGTTAAACTATGCAACATGACATAAACAAAGGATAATAACATTACCTGAATATACAGTTGTTCCATCGTTCCAGCATATCACCAAGATTTAGCACAAATGTTCTGAAATGTGCATATAAGCCATTTAACAATTCACAAGAGGCTAGAAAGCACTTCACTAAAATTACAATATCACAAGAGGCTAATATCAAATTTGCATACTTGTAGTATAGAAACATAATCGGTTGCCAAGAGAGTAATGAAACCATAATCAAAGTGTGCACCAGCTCCATAATGCAGCAAGCGTAAGACTGCAATGGGATTTCCAAACATTTCTGATCGATCAAAAAAGTCGGCATCTAGATCAAGTGCAAGAGCTATAAGCCTTGCGATTTTTTTACCACTTCCCTAAAAATGTTCCAAAACGGTTTTTGTTAAACATCAAGTACCTGAAAGTAAATTCTTATAATATATATAATCCATAACAAAAAACTACTCATTTTCACCCATTACCTAACTCACCCATTTTGCACCTCTAGTCAAGCCTCATAAAAGCGATTTGGAAGTTAATGGAGTTCAAGGTCGGAAGCAGCAGAATCACCCAAGTCTCCAATAGAAACCGTATACCCCCTAATAATTATGCATAAGGTTTGCAGAAAAGGTTTGTTGCAATATACCAATGGCAATGTAAAAAAACTCTTGACACCTTTTAAATCCAAGGTAGACATGCCCAAAAGTGTCTCTTCCCAAAAGCCGTCCTTTTTTCCACTTTGACAATTGGCAACTCGCATTTTCAAGTTTTTTTGAAAATAGAAGGTCTACTAGGAGAGTTTATATATCTGTTACTAAAAGTTTTCTAACTCGTAATGACTAACCAATTAGCCACACACCCCCATTTGTAAAAAAAAAACCAAAACAGGAGAACTGGAGCAATGAGCTAACCAATTGGATGTTTAAAATATATTCTATCAAATAAAGTGTATGATCTCAACCGCAAATAAACTGCATGATCACAACCCCAAATAATACTCAGAACTGAGATTAACCATGGCCATCAGTAAAGAAGGCTCAAATGTTAACAGGTAAAGACATCCAAAGGGTCTACATGTTGACACAATGATGGTTTATAGTAGTATAAAATAGCGAACAAAATTGGTTCTAACCAACTCGACATACATAACCTTTTATTGATCGACACCTTAATTACCCGTTTTGACCCATTACTAAATTCATCCACCTGCCATTTTTTTCACTACTAAGAAATTTCAACACACAATATATATTATATAATTATCTTATACAAATTTATAGAAAATACACATTATGTTTGACTACAGGTAACATTAACAATTTAGTAAAAAAAATAGAACTTGTCAGATGGGTCGAACGGGTCAAAAATCACCCGATTGATCTCAGATTTATTAACCTCCAAAATTGCTTTATTGAAGAAAACCACATTTTGATTTTGAGTTTGATAAATAGTTTGTATGTTCTAATTTATACATTAATTATTAATTAAAATTGAACAAAAAGGTGTTGGTGGGCCGGACCAACTCGAGTTGCTGGCCCATCTCAAGAAGTTGTTCGTTTTGACTGCGTTACCCAACCCACCCAGTTTGCAACCTTTAAGCTTATGAAGATGAAGATACTGTGAAAACTTACAGTTATGCCTCTGCTCGAGTATTCTCTTGCGACGGTTTTAGTAAATCCGATTACTCCAGCTTTTGCAGCACTGTAATTTGATTGGCCAACATTACCCACTTGGCCAGCATTACCAACAACAGATGCAATATTGATAATTCTACCCTGAAAAAATGACCATTAGGATTTTGTTATATCATAAATGACAACTCGAAAATGTTAAACAAAACACAATAATGAATGAGATACTATAAGGCACTTTAATCAAACTACCTTTTTTCTTTTTCATCATAACCTTGCAAGCTGCCTGAAAACAAAAAAAGATTCAATAAAAATAATACTCAATAATAATAGCTACACATAATTGAGATTGTTTAAGAACATAACCTGTGTGCATAAGTTTACACCAGTGAGATTAAGATTAATGACCTCCTGCCATTTCTCTAGCTTCATCCTCATCAACAAACCATCCCTTGTAATCCCTGTATCATTAGGTGAAACTGAATTAGCAAAACAGATAAGATTAGAAAAAAACATTCCTTGTAAGTAATTTTAGTTATGCACACATAGATGATTAATATGAAAACGGAAAGTGGGGAATCTTTTTCCCGACTCTTCATCGAATGTTGAGCAAAATGGCATTTCTTCATAACCTGCAAACCTTTGCACTCTACATATATACCATAATGACTTTATATCTTAGGTATGTATAAATTTCTTTTTTGTTTGATATGTAAGGAATTCATGAAAAATAACCCTGACCTTGATTTTGCGGTCAAACTGTTTCTCAAGTTATGTTGCCAAAACAGGCATAGTGGTCAGCTTAAATGGCCATAGCCAAATCAGCGGGTGCATAGGTTGCCAAACTGTTTGAAACCTAGAATTTTAAGCCAAATGAATACCATGCTCTTAAAGATTGAGTCAAAAGCATGACCAGTTGCGTATCAAGTCTAACCCGGTTAGTTCAGGAGTTTGGAAAGAAGGCTCAGTTTATGGGTCAAAATTAGTCTGGCACATGAGTAATGTATAAGCGTGGGTCGGTTATGCCCTTACAAACCAAAACACTTAAGGACGATTCTATGATAATTCTCTAAAATTCAAATCACCAGCAATGTGTTACACTAACAAAGGGATGATCAAGTCCAATTGGCCTTTTATCTAATGTCCATTTGCTTGAAGCAAACAAACAATTTTATTATCCATAATGATAGTGGATCCACAACTTATTGCAAGTACCTAAGTATGTAATGAAGCAAAATTAAGCAACTTTTTTTATATCCTGGAATATTCAATAAGTAATGTAGAGATCACATAATAACTGCTGCCGCATTTTAACAGTTTCTGTTATTAACCCACATGTAAAAATCTAAACACCATGTGTTGTAATCAAATGTCTTTTCGAGACGTAGCACTACCACTATGTTAATCAGTCACCTAGGCATCTCACTGTCTGCTAATCTATTTGATGTTCAATATCTCACTAAAACGGCAGTCCAACATTGACTTCCTGAGTCAATCACTTTAAACTGATTTTGAGATGAGATTATAATTATGGGGGTTTTATTCTCATTACTTATTACATCCACACTTGCACACAATCAAAACACAATAACATAAATCCATAACTCAATTACCCGAAAAAAACCTAAAACCCTAAATCTGTTAATTAAAATATTAAGCCAAAAACATACCTTTGATTGGTCCAACAAAAGAAGAGTATTGAATAAGATTACTGAACTAAAGATTCAAGCTTCTCTCTTGTTTTTAGAGATTTATCTTCATGCCAAAGAAACAAAGAAAAAACAATTAGGGTTTTCACATATTCGATCTAAAACGTGACACCAATACAATTGGAGCAATAAATTTGATAAATTGAGTCAAAAATCGTACCATGATTTTAGGAGAATCGGTGATGATTGTTGTTCGACTGTGAATTTAAGATTTATCCTACCAGAGTGTTTGTGTGACTCGACTGTGGATTGTTCTGTGGTTTTGTTTGTACTAAGTTTGGTTTGAGCTCCTTACAATGTCCATAAATTACTTCCGTTTTTTAAACTTTTATTCTTTATATTTGTGACACATATATTTTTGAACTCGTTTTTCTTTGAAAAAACGAATTTACAAACACTATTGCCAAATTTGAAAGTATTTAAGCTTTTTTAATTAAACATAATTATTAAAAAAATCAAAAATCAAATGGAGCATACTTAATAAGGAAACATTCTTTTTTTTGAAATACAAAAGTTCTCACTTTTCGTTTTCCTTTACAAGATAAAAGATTTGATGAGTGAAGTTGTATGGGTTGGTATAATGGGTTTTGTAGGTTGGGGTTTAGATGAGTTTAATGGGCTGGTGGGTTTTACACAACTTAGGCTTGAATTGGTAGGTGTGGATTCACAAGTCTTTTTATTAACAAGCAAAAGAACCCGTGCGTTGTGGCGGGGCTAATTTTTTCCCGAATAATTTTTTTTACGTTTCGGGGTTTTTTTTGGGCGATGCGTTATAGCGGGGCTAATTTTTAATATTTTCTTTTTTTGTATGATTTGGGGGAAATTTTTTTGCGTTGGGACAGACTAATTTTTTCTCAAATATTTTCTTTTTTTGGGACGGTTTTGTAAATTTTTTATGGGAATTTTTGTGTAAGAAAATCGTAAATAGTTAAAAGGTGAGGGTCCGTTTTGTATTTTTTTTTACTTTGGGCCAATTTTTTGGCGAATTTTTTCCCGGATATTTTCTTTTTTTGTACGATTCGGGAATTTTTTTTTGCGTTGGGACGGGTTAATTTTTTCCCGAATATTTTCTTTTTTTGGGATGGTTTTGTAAATTTTTTACGGGATTTTTTGTGTAAGAAAATCGTAAATGGTTAAAAGTTGAGGGACCGTTTTGTATTTTTTTTTACTTTGGGCCAGATTTTGGACCATAATTTTTTTTATATGGCTTATGTGTTGGACCTCATGTTTAAAGTGTTGTTTTTTTTTGCTATATGGGTTCTTTTTTAATATAATGGGTTGTACATTTGTGACCATATCGATTATTTTAAAGTTATTAGGTATCGAAGATGTTTCCGCGTGTATTTTTTTTATCTGAATAAATCGAAATTTTTGTAATAATTTTTTTCCCTCCTACTTTGTGCATACAAATTAAAAAAAAAACAAAATAATAAAAAAAAAAAACTAAAATCGGGCTGGCCCAAAATATGAGCCCGTTACTGTAGCAGGTGACCCGAAGTCAAAACGACTTCGTTTTTGTCCGTAAATGTGTATATTTATAATAGGGGATTTTAGGGATTTTTCTTTGGTATTTGACTTTACGTGTGTGGCATAGGTATCTTTTCCTGCAGCTTTGTCAGACATGGAGGAAAGGTTATTGTCATTGACTTCATACCCGATAGGTGAGGATGACCTTTCCTCGGAACAGCCCACTGTTGCTTTCGCCATGTTTCTGTCCCCACCAGTACTTTCCATAAATGGGATTGCATTTGAAAAAGTTTCTGGGATGAAGCCGCCACCTGTTTCATGACCGTTATTCCCACCACCATGGTCATCATCACTATTGTCTTCGCTGGAGTCTGTTCCGTCATCAAACCAGGTTTGGTTTTTGTTATTGGGTTCAGCTGAAGAGGTATGACTATCGTCCGAAAGAAAGAAATAGCCATTAAAGAGTGAGTCTATATCGCCGTCACTTTCCTGAACACGTATCGGAAAAAGTTCATTATCAATGGGAATTTTAAGAGATTCCATGATAAAATCAACCCCGTTTGGTGAGAATACAAACTTTCCCAAAGGACCTGGTGAATTGCCTATGGCAACAATCATCAGGAATAAGGACTTTACCCCAAAGTTCACTACAAAAAAAAGGGCTTTAATGACGAAAATTTAGTGACGACATTTAATTTTTGTCACTATTCAGGCTTTATAGTGACGAGAAAAAACCCGTCACTTAATTTTCATCACAAGGAACAAGTCAATGACGAAACTCGTTTGTCACTAGGTTTAATCACGAAAAAGTTCGTCACTCACACTCAAAACTCATACAACCAAAATTTGAACTTCATTTCTATTTGTTATCAAGCACTCAAAAAGTACAGGGACTAAAACCGTCATAATCCATAAATTTAGAACAAACACTCCATATATCTTTTTGTATCAGATCATCAGACACTAAAAAGAAAAACACAATAAAAATCATTCGTTCTTTTAATTTCACACACCAAAACACACAGTAGCACCACTCCGCCATAATTAACATCTTCTGAATCTCTCGTTTCACTATTTGCCCTAATTTTTATGAGGTTATCTCTTATCTATACTTTTTAACTATTACAAACTGATTTGAGCTAGTGTTGAATATCTGTTGTTAGTAATCTGTAATTTATGCATGATTTGTGCTAATTGTTTATGTTTGATTTGCTTATTTGAGCCTAGAATTGATTCAGCCCTAATTCGATGTGGTTTCGGGTGAGAATTGTGGTTATTCTCAGATTGTTGTAGACAAGGTGCTCGATGAAATGCTAAACTTATACCGAGTATAGTGAATGAACATGTAAATACATTTGACTAAAATGAAGTTCTGGCTCATTATAATTTTAATCAAGCTTGGATAGTGGTAATTTACAGGAATTAGTTTTGTACAGAATTAGTTTCATAAGTTTTTTTGGTTTGAATGGTTTAGCTCAACTGGAATGAAATGAAATTAGTTGAGTTGAGGTTGCAGCGCTTGCTTTAGGATTTGGTTAGATATAAAATGATGGAGCGTGATTTTGAACACTGCGAAAGTGCAAGGTTATATGGTTTATAATGATTAAGTCGCAAGGAACCAACAAGTATGCAAATCTTTGCCATTGGTCCGAAGCACGTTAGGGCCAATATTAGCAGTTGGCATGTGCTTATTCCATCCGTCCTCATAGATTGTTCTAGTCATTGGGGTTCTAGAATCTAATCCTAATGATCAGCCATGGTCTTCTTAGTTTAGTCTCATAAACTGTAGTATGATGAATAACCCTGCGGCCTGCTCTGCAAAAGTATGTTACACGCTTTACAATCCCGTATATGTGCAGGAAGTAAAAAGGCGCGGGCTTAAAGCTGTTGTGGCTGGAATCCCAAAGACAATCGATAATGACATTCCGGTACTTGCTCTGAGTTTTCTATATTAAGGCAGCAATATCCCAATTACATTGGATATTTTGCTCATGCTTACAACCTGATAATCATTTTACATTGCAATATTTTTCTATAATCTTTAGTTACACAAATGTTACATCTCATAATACTGTATCATTTGTGGATTTTTCGCATTTCATTTGTTTCACCCTTGGATATCTATTACATGTTTATACCAGGTAATTGATAAGTCATTTGGTTTTGATACTGCTGTTGAAGAGGCTCAACGTGCCATTAATGCTGCACATGTGGAGGCAGAAAGTGCTGAGAACGGCATAGGGGTGGTCAAACTGATGGGACGCAACAGTGGTACGCCTCTAACTGATTCTGCAACTCACAGTTTTAATCACAAAAAAATGCATCTCTAAAGGTTGGTCAGTTTTCTTTCGTTACTAATTTCATCAAATAGTGACGATTTTAGCCACTTTAGTGATGAAATTAAGTAAAGAAATGGGTCGTCACACACCCTTAAGTGATGACTTTAGTTCGTCACTAATTTAGTGTCAAATTTCATTTCGTCATTAATAAATTTGTGACGGAGCTATTGTGACGACAAGTGACGACGTCGATTTTCGTCATTACACTGATTTAGTGACTAATTTTCCTCTAATAGTGACGATTTTCCATTCGTCATTAAAGCCTTTTTTTCTTGTAGTGGTTCCGCAACGGCTGAGAAGGATTCGGTGTCCCAAAGTTGCGGTGGGAGGCCATAGATTGTCAACCATGTTATACGGTCAATGATTCGAGTGTTATTGTTCCAGGGTGTGAGGAATTTAAAATGTGTTAGGAGGGTCAGGTTGTTTAAGGCATTGGTTGTGGTTGTACTATCTTGAAACAAGATGAGAAGATGAAGCCCACCTAAGTACTTAATACTGAAGTCGGTAAAACCTTGATCAAGAAGGATATTGTGGGTAATGGCAGCACCTTCAAATGATTTAAGCTCACATATGACAGAAGATAGTGGGGGATTGAGTGGTGTGGTTGGGAAGGAGAGGTATGGGTTGGGAGGTGGTGGTGGTGGTGGCCGGTGGTTATTGGGAGGTGATGGTGGGTGGCGAGGGTTGAAGGGTGGTGGTTGGGTGTGATGATTTGAGTTCCGAAGGGTGTTGGCATATGAAGGTTTACTAGTGATGTTGAAAGTACCAGAGGGTTTACGACACGGGTTAGGTAGTTTTGTTTTGGTTTCGGAAGGTTTACGGTATGATTGAGTGCAGTAGGCTGACGTTGAAATTTGGCAATGTAACATATGAGTTTTTGCGAACCAAAGCATATATTGTTAAGAACTTTCTCAAAAGCTAGCTGGTCTTTGATTCCGAGAAACCTACAAAACCCGAATCTTTTCCCAGAACTGTTTCTTTTCATCGGAATGAACACATCATCAGCGTAACCATATCGGGCAAACACTTCCTTCATGATGATATGGTTCCAATTGGTAGGGAAATTCGTGAAATAGTAGGTGGTTGATTGGGAGTTGTTGTAGGTGTTAGGGAAGGCAGATTTGTGTTTTCCAGGAGCGTTGGGGTTGCGATATCTGTTACGGTTCGTAACAGTTTTTCATTCCGACTCAATATTTTCTCTCACCATTGACTTTTTGAGAGAAAAAGTCTTACTATGGATATTGTTTTCTTTTGATTGGATCTTTTCTAAAAAAAAAGTTACAAAATTTGCTTGCTCACTGTAAAAAGTAAAAACTCAAAATCCATCTAAACTATAAATTTGACAAGTTATATTAGTCAATGCTAAATACGAGTTAAGTAGTTGTGCCTCAATCAAATAAAGTTGAAGCCCCCAATGGTTTTTATACTTTAAAGCTTCTCCAATGCTATAAAAGTTTTACAAGCTTACAATATTGCAACGTCAGATGTTTGTGAAACTAAACATTTAATAACTTACCCAAGCTATACAAGTTTATAACTTAACGAGATGTTCAAACCCGTGCGATGCACCGGACTCCGTTTTTAGGTAAAAGCGTACTTTTATTTCTACGAAGTCTCTTTTTAGCTTTTGATAATTGGACACGATAAATAGTCGATCGACATCTACCAAACTTGAGCAATGGTTTATGAGGGAGAAGCCAACACTGTTATCGCCCATTGTGTAATATCGTTATAAATTCTCGTGGTGCAAGGATGATGATATTTGGAATTGTAGCGTGATGGTTGTGAAATAGTAATAAGTATGTCATTGTCTCCCCAAATTTGAAACGAAATACTATCTTGCGTCACGCGTTTGGAATAGTTTTAAACAAAATATTTGTTTTACTAATCTTAATATTTACATGGAGTATTTGTTTAGATTGAAAAGTTACTTAAGTTAACATGTCATGGTCGGTTGGTAAAAAAAAAGGATGATCAAAAATATTTTGTACATATTAAAGTGAAGAGTTATGATATTCAGGCCTACAAAATAGACCTACAAATAGGCTTACACCATTCACATTTTACCAAGTGTCAAACACTTTTTCTCTCTCCTAATATTCACCAATCAAAATTTAAATTACATCAATCATATTTGTAGGTTCACTTTTAGGCATACAACTTAGGCTTAGAAATCATTTTTCTAAAGTGAATGGCCTAAATCCAATTCCTTCAAAAATAAATATATAAGCTAAAGTTATAATCTTTATACGTCCAGTTGGATTAGCAAGTAACTAAAAATGGAAAGAAGTAACCAAATATTAAACTAAAGAGTAAACTACAAAATACATCCTTGTGGTTTCATGTTTCTCACGAAATACATCCCTGATCGAAACTATTAGCAGTTTACACCACTCGTTAGGCAAACGTTTGCCGAAATACATCCCTCGTCACTAACTTCGTTAAATATCCAGTTTTTTGGGCCCCACTTCAGGGGTATTTTCGTCCTTTTCTTTCCACAAGGATGTATTTTGCAGTTTACTCTAAACTAAATGTAAGGTTTTGAGTACTTTTTTTTAAGTTGCTGCACATACATTAAACTAATGATTGTTTATATTGAATGATCAAATATAACACAAATATTTAGTTACCTCTTTCTGAAAGCAACAATCTCAGGTATGTTTTCGTTGATATAAATCTTGGTATGAAACAAAACATTGCTTACTGAACGTTTGTCTGCAGTAGTACTAAAACAAACATACAATTTGAAAATTTAAGAAAACATGATACAGTTCAACAATTTATAGCAGCTTTACCATTAAAATACTTGACCCTCACAATCTGAAGAACCAATACCACATAACCATCGCAATTGTGTGAGGCCTGCTTTTCTGC
>BQNB010023368.1:14964-61896 GCA_026074375.1 Tanacetum coccineum
TATATGATTGTTGAGTCTTGAAATGAAACTACACGAGATTTTACAATTCTCGACAAAACCAGGAAAAACAAATTAATGTTTGACGGGATTTTACAAGTCACAGAAAGAACCGTATAATTTTAGAAATTTGAAAATTTGGTGTCCTTCTAGTTCGGTCCTTCTAGTTCAGTTATCAATGAAAACCTCGTCCGGTCCTTTTTGTTCGGTTCAAACTAGTTCGACTGTCACTAGTTCGGTTCAAACTAACAAAAGCTTGTTCGGTTCAAACAGGAAATAATCTTGTTCGGCTCAACCTAGAATAATCTAGTTCGGTCCTAGTTAGATTATCTTGTTCGGTTCCAACAAAGATTCTAGTTCGGTCCACCACTTGTTCGGTCCTGTTGGTTCGGTTCCAACACAAAATCTAGTTCGGTTATTGCTAGGCAAGCTAGTTCGGTTCCTTCTTGGTAGAACTCATTCGGTTGAAACTGATAAAAGACTCGTTCGACTCCCTTGTTCGGTTATCTTGTTCGGCTTACTCGTTCAGTTACCTTGTTCGGTTCTACTCGTTCGGTTCCAACTGAAAATACCTAGTTCGGTTCCAACTACTACGAAACTCAAATTTTCAAAACTCAAAAAGACACATTTTTGAATGGTTTTTAGCAAAAATTCTTGTACAACTAGTGTTACTAACCCTATAGGAACAATAAAAATGAAAACTTTAAGGTTTTTACACCAAAAAATTTTGAATCAAAAATTTAGTTCTTTATAAAGATTTTGAACACAAATCACAAGATAAACACAAAAACTAAACACACCACTCCATGGCTCTTGATACCAATTGAAGGATTCAAGTAATCTTATGATATTAAGACAAGAACTAGAGAGAGAGAGAGTGGGTTGGATGATCTTAGAGAGAGAAAGTAACATGGAATGGATGAATTGTATTATGTGTGAAATATGGAAAATGAAACAACCAACAACCACCTCTCCAAGACATGGAGAGGTGTATATATATGTCCTATAGGCCGGCCCATGGGCTATGATGGGCTTCCCATGGGTCTTGGGCCGGACTAGATTACTAATCTAATCATTACATAAACTACGAGCTAAGACTATTACAACTTGGAAGTGACCGACACTTTTTGTGTTTCCAACAATCTCCCCCTAAGGGAGGTCACTCCAATTTACAAAACTTTAAACCTAGCATACTATGCTTCATCTTTAGTCTTTAGCTCGTACTCTTGACTTTCTCTTGTGAATATGTTGTAGTGATCATTGATTTCTGGATTGAGCTTGTTCCTTGAACTTGTATTTGACATTGTGATCTTGAGCATCTTGAGATCATCAACCAAGCACAATCTCTTTGTTATTGCCCATTGTGTAATATCGTTATAAATTCTCGTGGTGCAAGGATGATGATATTTGGAATTGTAGCGTGATGGTTGTGAAATAGTAATAAGTTATAGTCAATTCGTCTCCCCAAAATGTGAAACAAAGAAAAAAAAAAAGAGAAAATGAACAAGAATAAAAAAAAGAAAAAAAAAAGAAAAATAGTAAAAAAAAAAAAAAATACTACATGCGTCACGCGTTTGTAATAGTTTTAAACCAAATATTTATTTTACTAATCTTAATATTTACATGGAGTATTTGTTTAGTTTGAAAAGTTACTTAAGTTAACATGTCATGGTCAGTTGGTAAAAAAAAGGATGATCAAAAATATTTTGTACATATTAAAGTGAATGGCCTAAATCCAATTCCTTCAAAAGTAAATAAATAAGTTAAAGTTATAATCTTTATACGTCCAGTTGGATTAGCAAGTAACTAAAAATGGAAAGAAGTAACCAAATATTAAACTAAATACGTAAAAGATTTTGAGTACTTTTTTTTTAAGTTGCTGCACTGCACATACATTAAACTAATGACTGTCTATATTGAATGATCAAATATAACACAAATATTTAGTTACCTCTTTTTGAAAGCAACAATCTCAGGTATGTTTTCGTTGATATAAATCTTGGTATGAAACAAAACATTGCTTACTGAACGTTTGTCTGCAGTAGTACTAAAACAAACATACAATTTAAAAATGTAAAAAAACATGATACAGTTCAACAATTTGTAGCAGCTTCACCATTAAAATACTTGACCCTCACAATCTGAAGAACCAATACCACATAACCATCGCAATTGTGTGAGGCCTGCTTTTCTGCATGCTCGGGTTACTGCTTGCAATGGTTTTATCTATATCCATTACCTACAGATAAAAAAGGCAGCAATAATCCTAAACAAATTGATCAATCGTTGTTTTCAATAGAAATTATCATTAGAAGTTGTGGACTTACAACATTCGTCCAGGGCGACCATTAACTCATGCCTAGAAATGGTTAGTACTACCGGCTGTGAAGAATGGTCTATGATTTTTTTCCTGCATTTCTGCCGAGTTTTGTCAAATAGAAAAACAGGTAAATGAATGTTAGTAAAATCATGTATATCAGCTAATTAAGATCATAAGAAAATTACTGAAACGGTTCCGTACTTATTATCAATTTTGGTTCAGTTAGACTTAAATATAGGCACAATGGCATACATCATAATCAAAATCACCATGAACGGATGTCTTCAAATCAGTTGCTTTGAAAAGCGTCCTGCTAAAATGAGAGGCATAAAAAGGGATTTTACGCATATGATCAAACACGTATTCTAGTTATTCCTAAAACTATCAATTTTTTTTAAACATTTCATAAAATAAAAAGACATGGTATGCATACAGAATGTCCTTACTCGCAACGCTTGGTGGCACCCATGTAGCAGCAGCCGCTCTAATCGAACCAACACAACGCGCATTATCAACCTGCACATTTTTAAGGACACTAAAGTTGAATCTGGAGTACTTATAAGAAGCCAAAGTGTATCATTTTCTTTAGTTTTCTTATGCCCCGAAATAATCCATAACAATAAGAGCAACATATTTTCACGCAACTTGTTCTAGCAAACCTGAAGCAGCAACTAGACTCGTAAGAAAGTATAACCAAAGTAACCAATTTTTATAGACAAGGGCAGAAATAGTTATACCACAAAGTAACAGAAGAAGCTAACGGCAGGAGTCAAATAATTAATTTTTTCACGTGCACCTACAACGTGTCGACCATGTACAAGCTTTTCATTTGCATCAACCATTAAACACCAAAATAAGTGAAATGAAGATAAATCCAAACACCTCATAAGTCATCAGTATCCTTACCAGCATACCATTTATTAGCTTTTGCTAGCATTTTTTTCCACATATAAGCATTTGAAATCTGTTCAAAATGAAATATGCCTAAAATGAAATATCTTCATACTAAATATGTCGCAATTTATGCGTACCTAAATAATTGTAAAAAAACTATAAAGCATATAGTATTCTAAAATTTATGTGATAGGGGTGTTATCATCATTTTCCACTTTGGCCCTTGCTAAACTTTTATGAGCCCCAATATTTTGATTCCTAGAAATCTTACGGTGCGCCTGACGCGGATAGTATAGGTGTTTTTGTTAACAATATAGTTCCTCTTCCACAGTTGTTGCTGACCTCACAGTGTGATATAGATGAATAAATACTTTATGGTGTTATCGATGTCATTTTTACAAGCTGTTTATTGACTCAGGGAAGACACCCTAGACTTTACAGGCCGATTTTTATATCTCTATACAGTCGAACTACGTTTCTCCCAAATATTAAAATAAAAAATTGACATGTAAGCAAGGAAGTGCTCCGTAATGGAAGGTCAAAATCAATAAAGTTCATATCGCATTCACCGCCATTTAGAAGTAGTAGCCTAACCATTTGTTCTAAGTTCTAACCCACATATTAAGCAACACTTGCAGGAAATCTTTATATGAAAGCTAAAAAAATGTATTTACCTTACTCCTTCTCAACCTCGTAAACTCGGTCCACATAGGATGCATCCACCAACACCTTCACATCATACCCATAGATTAAGCAACACTTACATGAAAACTTTACACTAAAGCTCAAAAAGGTATTAATATAAAGTTAAAACACACACATAACATATAAATGCATAAAGATTCAAACCTATTCATAAAAACTAAAAAAATATTAAAATTTCTTACTATGTTGTTTCTTCAGGAACACTTAATCCAATTGATGGTTCGGACAAAAACTAGAAAAAAAAAAACAAAATAAAAAAAAAAATCAACCGAAATGACCTAATAATTCTCACAAAACTTGTTAAGATTAGGGTCAATAAGCTTACATAATATATTTAGACAGAATGGATGCAAGCACTTGAATATCTACCTGTTATTCTCATCTTAAAACCTGCAATCAATCTTCTTGAACCACAACCTGAAAAATGCGAAGCCAATTTTTTTTCACACAACCTGAAAATCAATAAATTAAGGCTTAACAATACAAAACAATCTACCAAACCTCAAATAAAACAATTTTCAAAGTCGAGTTATATAACTTTTAATTTATTACCTCTGTCTGGAGATCTTTTTAGGTGTTTGTGTGAGATTGAATCTTCAGCCTATCTACTTGTGCGGAAATTATTTAGTATTGGTGTTGTGGTGACTGAAATTGAAAACCAATCAGCAGATACTAATTGTGAAGTCTGTAACTGAAAACCCTCTTCATGTGGCTGTGGTATTAAAGTTACTTCATATATAATAGCAGATGGTAATTGTAAAGTAACCACAGACCCTTCATATGTAGTCGCATTGTGGTATTGAATTCCAAAAGAAATCTTTAATGACTGCACATTAAGGTAATACACTCATTAAACGCGAAGATGCATTATCAGTCATTAAATATACGGATTTTGTACAAACTTAGAAGCTTAGGGTACTCCTCTTGAAGCCTCCAATTTAAATGAGGAGGACCTAATCTTAAATATAATAGATAAATCAACTTGGTTGGGGTGGGGAAGGTGAGGTTGATTTAAAATAATTATAAATAAAGATAACTCCTGGGGTATTTCTAAAAGCTAGTGGTGGGTAGTTATGTTCAGTTTCCTTCACCAGAAAGAAATTTTCTTTTTTAAGGAAATTAAATATACAACCGTGAAATAATATGTTTATTGAGCTATAAAACAAATCGGTTATAAATCTAACTCCAATATGACATACCATTAGAAAATCTCAAAGTATTACACATCTTTTGATAAAGAAAGAACACGTGAATGAAATTCTTAATTAATACTAAAAGATTCATTATGTAAATTAAAATGTGTATATGAAATACTTGTATCATGCATGAATGCAGGATGATTTGACAACATAGGAATTTAAACAAAAGTTAATTAAAAAATCAATAATCATTGAATTGAATAATTTAATAGAATATGTATGTATTTGGATATATATCTTATATTATGGATTTGTCCAAAGTAATGAAAAACTAAGATATATATTGCAACATATTTGAGTGTGCAATAGAATAAACCAATGAACTTGGATTTCATGAGGTTCCAAACATTATAAGAGAATATTCATTGTACGGATTTTAAAAGCATGTGGTTGTTGTGTCACTAGATGCTAAATCGAATTAAGCGATGACACTCAATACATAGTCATGGTAATGATTTTATTTTTGATGATGACCATGTGTGAATAGGTTTTGCTCACAGAGAGAGCATAGTTTGCGCATAATACAATAAAGAAGTAAGAATCACTTTACACTTTGGAAGCTGCGAAAGATTATTGTTGTCAATAGTTGAATGTCACACACCTATTAGATATAGGTGTCGTTTAATATTGAGATATTGATAAACAAACAATCATCATAGATTATTCAAGAACTTCATTAATTTAACTTCTTAAAATAATTATTCTCAAAATTTCCTAAGATCAAAACTATTTGGATTAATGAGAATCTATGTGCTTGTCACAAGTACGATAAGTCGTACTCGAGCATGATTCGTTAACTAAATTATCATCATTTGATCTATTTAGTATTGGATAACGGGATATATTGACATTTTATTATGCTTAAATGATACGTGGTAATAATGATACTTGGTATTTTGTTATATTTATTATAAATTGTGTCATATATTTGCATGTTTAAATCCATGAATAATATTTATTATTCTAAATTAATCCATTGTCAGTTAACAATATGGGAATATTGTTTAAGACAAATCTGAGTGATTGGTGATATCTTGGATATTAAAGGATGTGTCCACCAAACTCACATAATATTCATAAGATGAATATTGAATTTTCCAACAAACAAGAATATTACTTTATGGATCGTCGTCATCAAGTAAATCTTGTAAGTGATTTTATTTACTAAATCCTTAGACTTGAGATGCAAGTAGGTCTTGCATGTGTGGATAATCTTTCTTGATCTAGTTTAAGTTATCCTGAAAAAGGTGACTAATAAGGGTTATTTCAGAAATGATGTGAAGCATGGTGACTAGACACTTATAGTCAATAAAAAATTTGTTCCTTCAATAGTTGAAGAATGATGCCACTGGGCCCCTCGTAGAATTAATCAGATGTGTGTATGGCCGTACCCGAAAACTCATGTAGATATGTCTCATTGATTTTCGGTAATCTTGATTAGTTACATATACGAGAAACAGAATCGTTAAATAATGAAATGACTTTGATCCATATCTATTTTTAACACGGTATCTGAAACAAATGGATTGTAAATACATAAATCATTTATCCGTGTCTTTATGAAACCACACTCGGATATTTCTGGGAGCATTGGCGTGTTGCTAGACGCTTACCAATGTTATTATATTATTTATACATGTCCAAGTGGGAGCTGTTGGATTATGAACACGATAAATAGTATATGTCCGGACTATTTATTTGAGCCTACGGGGACGCACACGTTAATATGTAAAACAACGATTAATATATTAAAGTAATATATTATTAGTGATTAATAAACGATTATTAAATATATTAGTTAAATGTTTAAATGTTAAACATAAAGGACTAATATGCAAAACCGAAGAAAGAAAAGTTGCGGGTTGCCCCTTGTTTTCCTAGTCGGCCGAACCCCAAGCCTATAGAGATTGGGAGTGCTAACTTGCATGCCAAGTTATGAGGGTTATAAATAGAGGCTTTGGTTTCATTGTTTCTCACAACTTGAATACCTAAACCCTAAAATCACCTCTCTTGCTCTCTCCCTAGTTCGACCGATTTTACAACCCTAAAAGGGTTTTTGGTTTCTTCCTTGTGTGTCGTGTGATCGAACAAACAACCCTTAGGGTTTTTGTGTTGCGATCGAATATCAAAGATGGCGTTTGTGTGTTGATTGATTCAAGAACGAAGGTGATCGTTTGCTAATCACTACTAGTACTTGCATACTTCATTGTTTGCTAAGAACGTATTGTGTGTGTGTCGAAGTAGAGAGATCTTGATTTAGATCTTGCATGGTATTCTTTATACACACGCGTATATTCAAGATGGTGTAACGTTTATTGCTAAAAGGTGCACATCTCTAATCTTGTTAATTATGAAATCTATACGTGTTTACTTTCCGCTGCGTACTCGTGTTTAATGGTTAAAAGTTATAAAAACCCAACAGTGGTATCAGAGCCATCGTGTAGAATTTGTAGTTATAAGTAATAAAATTTGACAAGATTAGGGTTCTTGATTAGTTTTTTAAGCCCTTTGGGCGTTTTTATGCATAAAGATTCGATCTTTATGTATAAAGTTTCAATCTTTATTGGTTATAAAATTAATTAGACGAATTCTAGGTTGTATGAAATTTTATAAGAATAAAACTTGATGCGTTTAATTGTTAATTGATCGGGTTATGTTAAAATTAATTATTAATTCGTTGTCCATGATAAATACATGCAAATTTATTATGGAGGGATATATGATATAATCTTGTTAATTTTTAAAAGGTTTTTATGCAAATATGATGATCAAGAATTAAAACATAGACATTAAATTTATTTGGTAAGATCCACGACTTTAAAAGCTAGGGAAGACCTTAGCTATGTCTTAATGGGGCCTAAAAGTTGCTTAAATTTTATGTGCTATGTGGTATATATTTATGTATGGCTTACACAATCAATTATATCGATGGATGTGGCCGGAGTCATTGGACGAAGGAGCCTTATATGAATATATACATGTTTTAAATTATTAGATAATTAGGATCATAATTGATATTTGCATGGCTTAATTGTTAAGTGTTTTTTTAAATAAGTGTTATATGTATTAGTTTTGTGTTTATATTGTTTTATTTTAAGTTTTGACTTGTGAGAAAATAAAAGGGTTTTTCAAAAAATAAATATAAACATGACTAATAATTATGAAATAAGATTTATTATGGACTATTAATTGAAGTCTTATGTGTCAATTTGGGTTCGGCTTACATCCGATAAACATGGCCTTCGGGTTTCCCACGACGAGACTTGTAATTTAATAGTTTATAATGTGTTTTTAAAATTAAAGATTTAACTTTTATCAATGACGAAATTTGCAAAAGTACTATTTAGTTGCAAGGATAAAGTTCGGGGAGACTCATCAAGACTTCGGTCTTGTAGATACCATTACCCTATAATACCGGACTACGTTATAGTTTCCTTACCTTACATACTAATTAGAAAGTCGCGAATGGTCTAGGGTTTGAATGGTTTTTAAGATTTATATACTTGTTGTAAGACGTTAGTGTTACATATCACAGTTTTGATTGGACGACATGGGGTGTTTACTTTTTGCTTAATGTCCTATTTGGTAATGTTATTCTTTTCCACTTAGGAATTATTCTTGTTTCTTTTTTTGCTTATTCCTAAGTAATATCCTGAATGTGTATGGGTGTAAAAACCTACCCCCTTCCCATCTAGGACACAATAAAGACATCTTATACCCTTCTTCTTTTTATCTTATTTCTTCAACAGTGACCCTTCTTTAATCTTCCATTACCACCAACACGTCCCGTCCCTCCGACCTCAATCACCAACCGTCGCTGCTTACCCCAACCACCCTTCTTGTTGCCGGCTATCACATCAGAGGTTAGTTGCTTCTCTTAATGCCAAGTTATTCACTCCTATGTCACTTTTCTCAAGGTTTTATCATTTGCTAAAAGCTTCGATATTCTTTAATGTTGAAATCATTTGTATGAAGAAGATAGTTATCAAATAGTGGTTATTTTTTCTAATACCTTTTGGTCATAAGAAACAAGATCAGATCTGTGATGTACTAATATGTTCTCGTGGGTTAGTTTATATAAGTAAGAATCAGATTCACTGTGGGGTTTTCTTGAATTTTTAGCAAGGTCAGATCTATGTTGTCATTCAAATTAATTGATTACCTGATAGTGATGCAATCTATAAACAAGTTATCACTTGATTTATCATTGATTCAAACAGAGGTTAAAATAGCCATTTACTTTATTAGTATTTGGCATTATGAAAAAAATAAAAAAACATAACTTTTGGATATAGGACCTAACTACATACTATTGTGCAAGAAGGCACATTTTGCAAACAAATAGAAAAAAGAAACGCCCCCTTAATCGGTTTAGTGGTGAGACCTTAAACTCGAGGCATAGATGGGATGAAACATGCTTACTAGTATATTATTATAATAAAGTAAGTCCCATAAGGTTCTAGGAATTGCATCGGTGGCAATTATTGATCTTCAATTACCTTTTGAATACACCATCACTAGCAAATCAACTGATGTGATGGTGGTATGTCAAGTAGGGTCCTAACCTTTAGAAAATTAATTATTTATATGATTAAACATGGGTAGTTAATTTTTTTCAAGGAGATTATCGAAAATACTAAATACATGAACTTTTATGTTTTGTAGATGTCACTACCTGTTCAAAACATAAACCATTCGGCTTTCAGGTCGATGTTTGAAAGATAAAAACTTTCTGGAAATAATTTCAATGACTGGTTTCATCAACTTAAGTTAGTCTTGAGAGTTAAAAAGAAAATGTATGTCATTGAACAGCCTATTCCCCCTCCTCCTGCAACTGATTCCGCAACAAATGTGTTGGCGAAATGGAATGCAGTATGTGATGCTTATAATAAGCTGGCTTGTCTTATGCTCGGAAGTATGACTCCTGAGCTTCATAGACAATTTGAAAATTATTCACCTTATGAGATGCTTAAGGAGCTTAAATCTATGTTTGAGAAACAAGCTGGAGTAGAGAGGTTTGACCTAATCCAAACTTTCCATGCTTGCAAACAAGAGGAGGGTAAATCAGTTGCTGCATATGTCCTTAAGATGAAAGGATATGTGGAACAACTGGAACGTCTTGGTTATGTGCTACCACAAGATCTTAGTGTTGGTTTAATCTTGAATGGCCTCACTAGTTATTTTGCTGGATTTGCGAGAAATTACAATATGCATAACATAGGGAAGACAATTGGTGAACTACATGTTATGCTTATTGAATATGAAAAATGTTTACCTAAAAAGGCTAAAACACCACAAGTAATGGCGATTAGAAGTGGTAAAATCTAAAAAGTCAATAAGAAATCGCTTAAAGCTAAAGGCAAGGGTAAAGCTAATGGCAAGGGAAAGGATAAACAAGTTTATATCCCTACGCCTAAAAACCCTAAACCTTCTGCTAAAGAGCACCCTGCTAAGGATGACATCTGCCACCACTGCAAGGAGGTGGGTCATTGGAAGAGGAATTGTCATGTTCACCTTGCTAAGTTATTGAAGAAAAAGAAGCAAGTTGGCACTGCCAGTTCTTCAGGTATCTTCACAATAGAATTATTTTCTTTTCCTAATAAGTCCTGGGTGTATGACACTGGTTATGGTACTCACATTTGTATCACAAAATAGGGTCTTGGAGGAGCAAAAAAGCTAGAACAAGGAGCTCTCTTTTTGTACGTGGGCAATGGTGTTCGTGCACAAGTAGAAGCTATTGGAAGTTTTGACTTAGTTTTACCTAATGGCCTAGTGATTTGTTTAACCTTCTATTGTGATGAGCAAAGGGTTAAACCCGAACTAAATCGAAAATCGAAATTGACAAAAACAAGAATCGAATCGAAGTTAAGAGAGTGAAACCTTAACTAAACCGAAGTTATAAGAGCGAAACCGATTTAGATAGTTTATGTGTATTTTGTCTTGTTTTGACCTCACGTGAAGTCGCGAACAGACCCGAGAAAAACCGAAACCGAAAACCGTAATTATATAAAACCGAAAACTATACCGATTAGGTCGGTTCGGCTCGATTTCTCGGTTCAGTGTTCGGTTAATTTTGCTTCTTGTTTTGATCAATCAAAAAACTACGTAACTGGTTTAAAATTATCGTGGTCTCACTATTTTTAAGTTATGTGTTTTTTCGTCTAAGGACTGCACTTTTAAGACGCATGGAGTAAGTCTGTAAGTTTATTAGTAGAAAACATACTTGAAATAAATTTGATTAAGTATTTGTTTAAGCTTGCATGAAAGAGTTTTGATAAACACAAATTTAGTTATATGATATGAAAAAGAGGGTTGAGAATAAGGGCTTATGGACATATCATTTATAATCTCGCGCAAAAACTAGCCAACTAACTTATAAACTTATCCCTTTTAAGTTATATGCCACGAGTCAAAATTTTGAAGCGTCGCGTTCTGCTTAGAATTAAAGCGTGTTGAATGCGAGGGTTTCTCGTTTATCTTGTTGGAGTACCTCAACGATAAGGGTGTAGTACGTGTCATGAGTAAAGAACTCAATATGACAGTACACTAGTAGGAAATTGGGATCGCTCCCCTGATGAGTCTAAGGCAAAAAGAAACTAATGAACCTCTATTATAACGAGGGATAATTGACCCCTACCGGTGCAAGGACGCCACACGGGGTCGAAAGAATGACTCTTTGATATATAAGTTATTATTAAATCTATTTTTTTAATTAGGAAGAATCTTTAAATCGTATACAACTCCACGTATTCTTGTTCGTTTGATGAATTGGTCTTTTGTGAAAACTAGAAGGGGGGTTGAATAGTTTACCGCTTTTTAATTAAAGGTTTTGAAGTGTTTGTTAAAAATTCTAGATTTGAATTTATGTGAACTCAACACTTGCACAATATGAACAATATATTTATCTAAACAATTAATATGATAGTATGAGGAGATAATGTAAGACAAGAGATAAGAGTAAGAACAATCAAACCACAACGCGAGGATTTATAGTGGTTCGGTAACGAAGCACCTCTTCGCCCTACTCCACTCCCCGAGCACCTAACTCGAGAGTTTTCTTCACTATGTCAACAAGCTCCCTTATGGCGGAGAAAACCGTACACAACGTTGCTTACACCGATTTACGGCACAAAGCTAAATGTCAAGTATTAATCTTAGCTAGAACCAATCTATCACAACACAACTTTATGACTTCACAACTTCACCACTTCTTTACAACTTCAAGACTTCCTCACAAATTTACGACTTCACTTCACCACACTACTTATGCCACAACTAACTAACACTTACTTGGTAAGATCACCACGATCTATCTATACTTACAAAGATCGCCAAGATCTAGCTACTACACATAAATACAAGATATACAAAAGATTTACAAGTTATGATATGGATGCAATAAGATTGCAACAACACACAAAGGTGTAATACTTCTTCACTTGAGGATGGAAGTATTCTTCTCTTGCACTTGAGGAATTGAGCTTGGATCACTTGGAAACAAAGCTTTATGATTAAATGATCAAAGGATTTTGATGAGATGTGTGGGCTGTTTTAGAACAGAAAGAATAAGTGCAAAATGTAAGAAAATTAAGGGGAAAAGTCCAGTATTTATAGGACAAACTGTGAGAGCGTCTACCTAGGGGTGGTCCCCTTAATTTTAAGGGGACCGGTCGTGTATTTAAGGGGGGCGCCTAAGACTAGGGCTTCCCCAGTTTGTCTTTTGTGTAGGGGGAATTTTCTGGAACTTTTCTAGCCGTTTTAGGTCTGAAATTTTAAATTTCAAAATGTTTATTTTGAATAAAACATTTCTTTTAATTGTAGAAAATGTTTTGTAATGTTTATAAAATGTTTACAACATTTTATAAAAGTGTGAGGTTGAATAAAAATTTTCTTTGATCATAAAATGCATTAAGCATTTATTTATTCATACCTTTAAGTGATGTATTTGTTGAAATGAGAATTTAACTCAGTTTATTTGTTAGAGATCCCGACTCTTTTGCACTCTTTTGTAGTTCTCCTCTTATTTTTGCGTGTATAGAAAAAAACAAAATGATACTGAGAAATAAAAAAAGCAAAAAGCCGATAACGGTCAACACAGTGTTGACAAATAACTGGTTCGGTTTTGTCCAAAAAACCAGTAGGTTTCTAACCGGTTTGGATTCTTTATCGGTGTAACGGTTCGGGTCGCGTTTCTTGAGAATCCGGTTTGGGAAACCAGTTATTCATAACTAGGTTTCCAATCCTATTTTAACGGTTATAATTTTTGCATTTTGTGTTCCGAGGCTTGGCCTAACTCAGGTGTGACCGTTTTTTTCCCTGATTTGTTTTTGACATTTTAATCACCATTCTGCATTTGTATGTTTAAGTATAAAAAGGTATGTTGAGTTTGGACTTAGTATACAACACTAAAACACTTCAAAAATAACTCTTGAAACATCAAAAACTTCACTGAACTCAAGCTTATTCAACTTCCATCGGTATTGGTTCTTCAAATGCACCAACGGTTGTTGAAGGTTTAGAAACAACCCAAACCCAAGCATTCGGTGTAATTTTAACCTCGTGAAGTTGTCGGATGAGATAATAAAGGCTCATTGTAAACATTGATGTAAGTTTTTGAAACATGAATCCAACTAGAAGTTGAAGGGGCATACCAATAAGTATTGCGAAGGAATCAAATCTAATCCGGATGTGGGTCAAGCATTTATGTCAAGAGAGGGGGTATTTTTGCATACGAGGCGGATCGGTGTCGACAACAATTTGCAAGCTTTGTGATTCAAGAAGGTAGTTGAATAAATATAAAAATACATACATACCAAGTGATTTGGTGATCATGGAGAAGCAAAACCCTAGTGAGTTCACGAGTGGCATTAAAGTCCTTCCAATCGATGTTTGGTTTGCCGTTATTAGATGAGATAAATACGTAAGGCTGATGAAATGATAGATTTTAAGTTGCTAATAATTTTAAGTCCTAGTGGGTTGCGGAAGTATTTGTTTCGGGATGGTTGCTCTGATTCTTATTTTCTCCCTCTTTATTTCCGTTCCGCCATTTTCATTTTTAAATATTGGTTTTTTTTTGTCTTAAGGAGTGGTGTTTGTTTCTCGTAACCACGGTGTTTGTTTATTATTGTGCCGAGCAAGGGGTTTTTAACTTTGACCGAACATGAATCAATTGACCCAGAAATCAAAGTTGACGAAAACAAGAACCAAATCAAAGTTAAAAGAGCGGAACTGATTAAGTTATGAGAGCGGAACCGATTAAGATAGTTCATGACGCTACCAGAGAAAAACCAAAACCGAAAACCGTAATTATATAAAACCGAATTATTCAACTGGTCATAATCAAACGGTCTGATTAAATCGCTTAATTTTGATCGACTTTCTTTGTCAAGAATGTAACATTTCTTAATTTCAGGTCATTTTACGACTCCTATTAAATTGTCACTATTTATTTTGATCTGATACACGTTTACTTTTAATTTTGCTTTAGAGCTAAATCGCGTAGACTAGAAATAACCATTTAATGTAAACGGCCATCAAATAAATTAAGATCCGCATCCTCCAAGTAATAAATAATTATTAAGAAGATAATTATTAACTTTGCGTGTTTTATTTTTATTGGTCACGTAAAAGGGTTACGTTTCGCAATAAAATACATTTGGACATACCCCGGAAATACCTAGACTTACCTAGACTCAAACCAATACCCACTTTGAAACCTTAAACACAAAAATTAAATCAATTTTGTATATGTGACCCACTAAGGGCCGGTTACACACACAAACACACCTAGAAAATCTCCTAATGATCCTCACAAGTACTTGTACATCTCCTAGTTAATTAATATGTGTCCTAATTGTCTCCACTAACCCATTACACATTGGATAATAACCAATGAACCCTCCCTTGCCCCTTTAGGTCACGGCAACATGCATGTATTAGTACAAATCCTTAAGATTTCTAGTATCTAACCAAATCTTGTACAAATATACTCTAATTAAGACATGTACTTGAGTGGTTTAACAAAACAAGGTGTAGTTAACTAGAAACTTCAAAAACCACCTCCTAAGGCACGATTTTGGTTCGGTTTGGGTTGTTTGTGAAACTAGGAGAGTTAACTAGCTCTTTGGCTATAAATATACACTCACACTTAACACTTAACACTCTTACAACTCACACTCACTCAAACCATAATCATATATACTCTCTTCCCTTAGTTCGAGTTTCAAACCGCAAACAAACACCTCCCTTGATCTCATTCGAACCCACAAACATTCCTAGTTGTCATACAAGTTTATAAAGGAGTTTACACGAGCTAGGGTTGGGCATTTACAAAGTATTGAAGCTTGGGATTTGGTTATTGATCGCGTTTTACACACGTGGATTGCCACATTACTCGCATACCCTTAAACAAGGCGCTAGGACCTTTGTAAGTCACATTCAAACTCATGACAATCGTATTATGCGTATTCTTTTCGTAATGACTAGCTTATGGGTCAAATGTATGTATGTATAGCACACTAGCTTGAGAACACGCATGATAAATGAATTAAGGACGCATGATGCGTATTATGAATACACTTAACAACTGGTGTGGTGGTAAAACTATAAAGGAAACGAGTAACGTGTTTAGTAACAAATAAGGTTTTGAAAACCATCCGTTATGAGAAAAACCATACGTAAACTCTTAAGGAAAAACACGACACAATGGCTTTGGAAGGTATACACGACTTAAACAAATGTTTGCATGGGTAACACGACTAGTGTATAGGGGCTAACAAACGAAATATAATTGCTAAGACTATTTTCGAATCCTATATATGGTTAGAGAAACCAATGGACCTCTCACGATCCAACATGCCACGTTCGGGCCCAACCGGCCCAACGACCTATTAGTGAAGGCTCTCAACTTATAATTAAGCTCCCATGAGCTTATCGAGGGCTTATATGAAACATGAACCCGTAGGAAAGAATCAAATGTTTAAGAAAACTTACGGGCCACAAGCGGGCCCAATAAGGCCGAACAAGCCCAACAGGCCCAACAGTAGGACCCACGAAGTGGTAATAAGCTCTACGAGCTTATTAAGGTGACCTACGAGCTTATTGAAACTTATATAGGCCCTTATACCCTTTAAAAACCAAACGAACCTTAATGGACCTTGGTACTAATTTTCAGTAAATGGTTGTTGGGCCAACGAGCCCAATAAGCTCAAAATAAGCTCATCCGAGCTTATCAATAAGCCAAACAGCTTAAGCAAACTTAAATAAGCTTAACGAATGCATTTGTACTACCCGGACTAACTATAACATTACCAGTAGTAACCATTATGGTACTACCAGTACTAATGACAATATTATTCTACCAGGAGTAACTAATATGCTACCAGTAGTAATGACTATATCTACCAGTAGTAACCATTATAGTACTACCAGTACTAATGACAATATTATTCTACCAGGAGTAACTAATATGCTACCAGTAGTAATGACTATATCTACCAGTAGTAACTATAAAGACCTAAATTTCATTTTTGTAAACTTAAAGGACTAATTATGTAATTATCAAAACTAAAGGGTTTACAGTGTAAATGTTTATATTTTATAAACCTAGGGACTAAAGTGTAATATCTAGAAGCTTAAGGGTATATTTGTGATCAAAAGTGAAATAATAAAACGCTTAAAGAATCGGTCGAATATTAATATATTCGGACATTAAACGGGTTTAATTTACGACTTAATAAATAAGTATATTTATTAAGAAAGTATATCCGTTTTCCCAAGAGCCATCAAACAATTTCAAATACATTAAACACGTACACCACCACACAAGTGATAACAGTATATATAAACTAGCAAATTTATTGTAGTTTATACATTGAGTCTTTAGCCTAAACTTGTAGACTAAGACTGGCCGTATTTACTTAGGTATTTGACGGTGTGATTCATACTTGGATATCTATTATCAATTTCCAGAGGACTATTCACTCAGGTGAGTTCATAGCCCCATGTTTTACAATTATTTAAATGATTTACATCCTTGGGGTGAGAACATGCTTTGTTTTACAAATTGGACGCAAGTGTACATTTTATACCATGATTACGTGTTTGCCTGAGTTACCATAACCCATTATGTCCATGATCATGAACTGTTAATTGCATAGATGTGATTGGGAATTACATTATGTGGGCGCGAATGTTATGGATAGATCTATTAGGGATTGACAATCCCCGTTCGGGTGACTAGCTATCACCGGGAACGAACGCATACCATGTCGAATTTGGGATGTTGCAGGGTTAGCACATCATTCACGGACACTCGTTGGCAAATATAAATATATATTTGTCATTCACATAATTCGAGCTATCAGTGTCATGAGCTTAGGAAAACGGAATATAATTATTTAAAGGAATTTGTTTTTTTTTTTGCATTTGTTGCTTAATACAGACACTGGAAAATCTTGTCGGTCATCTGATTGATTTACCAAAAACCAATGAATTCACCAACTTAAGTTAACGTTTTAAACATGAAATCCAGTTCAATAAGGCACGAGGAGGCGATGAAACAAATTATAGTCAAAAATTGAATAGTCAACACTTATGAATTAGGAGGTCTTAATAACAAATATGGAGACAATTGTATATAAACCAGAATCATATTTATATTGTTTAACAATTAGAAAGCCATGGGCTTAAGTAACTAACAGTATTTTGTTTAATCCAGATGTATCTTTTTCAAACGACACGTTTTAAGTTAAGACTTTCTCATATCTTGTGCTATTGATATCATAAAGTACGCCCTCGGATATTACAAAACATTCCGCTCGTGCTTAGATTTGAGGGTGTTACAGTATGGTTGGGATTGAACCAAGTCAAAGACAAAGGGAGGTGATTTCTTTGATTGTATATAGTATTTTGGGTTGATTTTGGTTTACGTCTAGCTTTGGCTTGGGTTTCGGGGTTGTGTGAGCCGCGGCTGATGAACAAAAAAGGGGAGGAGACGTGTGCATTAAATTTTATAAAAAAAATTTCAGACTTTGCCACCTTATAATTCTTTGTGAACCTACTTTTATTATTATTTCCGATTTTTCGATTCATAGTTCGATTTTTTTTATATATGTGAATAAATCGATAGAACTTGCTGGCGTTTAGTAGTAATGTAATAATGATATTAAAATAGGATTAGAATGAAATATATAAGTAAAAAGATGCATTATATGATGATTATTTTGTTCGAAAACTAGCATTTAAAATAACCAAAAAATTAACCGCATTTTGATATCTGTGTCTTTTGACCATAAAACCGTCAACTTATTTTCGGATTGAAATTTTAAAAGTGGGATTTGTATATGAAATATATAAAGCCTTATCCTAGACGTTCGATTTTGATAATAAAATGGGAAACTTATCTAACGTCCCAATAACGAAGAAACTGGAGCTAGATCGATATATACCCTTAGTAGAAAAAAGTTCATATTTAGTATATATATAAAATCTATGACAGTTATCGAAATTTGACGTTTTGCTCACATTCGAGTCCTGTTTCGCCTTATTCGGCGAAACACAAAAGTTGTTCGGAAATGACGTTAACAATAAAATCTCCTTTTTTTAGTACAAAATCGAAAGTCAAAATCTGTATTTTTTATAAAAATATAAATAGTTTTCAGCCGATTCTCGTAAGGCATTTATGGGTACATAAATCTGACGAGATTCAGTCTCTGTGCAAAAACTAAAAATTTGTCCGTTAATATCGTTTCTCATAAATTTGCCTTTAGAACACGAGACTTAGTAAAAGTTAATAGTGGCGTCGTTTTGTGTCAGGTCAGACTTAGAAAAATACATGAATATTTAAAATAAAAAGTCAAACGTAAAAAGTAAACCATGACTATAGTAAAGCGGTTAACGAACAATGAAGTGTTGATTTCGTTTAATAAAATAATAATCGAAAAATCTATAAATCTTAAGTAATATACTTAGAGGAAATTGGTCTATTCAAAGAAAGAAACCAGTATATGATTGATGGAAATTAGAATATAAAAATATATACTAAGTGTTACAGGAATAAGAACAGCGTCAAGTGTGAATTCACAACACTAAAAGAAGTTATGCATAAATAAATATATGGTCTATATAAATATATATATGTTTTCCCGTCGTAAACGATGTACTCATCCATTTAGCTCTTAATTTTGTATAGTATTGAAATCAAGCGCAACGTAATAATAGGTCGTTATCAAGAACTTACTAACTTTCGATTTGTGAAGTTAAAGTTGGCATATATACGATCAGATCGTTGATCAACGTGAGTATCATGCCCCACTTATCACTTTTAATGGTTTATTCTTAAACTGTTTCGGTTTGAGAATAAGTGCTCGATTTACTACATAAACTTATTGATTTCCTACTGACATAAGCATTACATGACTATTTTTAACAAAAGCTATTTGTTTTAACTAAATGATTTGATATCGTTGAATACCTATATTTGAAATCGTGAATTTTTAACAACATGATTGTTTTACTACGGACATAAGTGTTTTAAACTGTATGCTATCCAGATTGTTGCCTGAATATTATTGCCTAGGTTACCACAGTGCCATCTAAGTCTCTACCATGTAATGAACCGTCAATTACCACTATTCTAAGCGCTAGTGTTGTGGATAGATCTATCAGGACTAACAATCCCCACCTAGAATTTTTTGTCACAAGTTAATCATGGTGCAATTAACATTTAGAAATAATATGTAGCTGTTTTGGCAGACAACCACTAAGCCATATATGTGCAGACAACAGTAAGGCTTCGGGGTCATGATCATAGTGCAATAATATATAATATGATCTTTATGAAATTGTTTCTCTTGTCCAACCTTACTTGTTTTGGACTTCCGAAATACGTACTTAGTCCACCAATCTTAAACTCTTGTGGTCAAACTTTTAAATACTTCATGATTTACTAATTACTACTTGGATTTCATAACAAATACATTTAAATATTGTAACGCGTACATTTTCCACAGAAAATTTACATAACATTATTTCAACACTGCTTTTACTTAAACCTAAGAATCACCAATATTGAATATTGACGTTATATAGCAGTGTATTATTTAGGATTACTATTTTGCTAGTGAGCAATTGGGGAGCATATCGAGCCGGCGCGAAATACATATTTTTTGAATGCTTAATTAACTTGAGTACCATAAAATAAACATTATGCATGTTTTTGTTAAAACCTTACAAGTGTGGCCTATTTAACTCCTGACATTTTTAATTAAATAGAATGTGGACATTATTATAAAACGTCTCATTATAGGACGTTTTCTGTGACTTGTTGTCGTATGGACAAAGAAGAGTAGCACCCCCTGTTACCATTCGCGCGCTCCCAGATTTTGGTGTGTGATACACAAATCCTAAGTCCTAAGATACACGATGCAAATCTTTAACTCATAAACTCATTTCTCTTCTGCTTAAGCAGACTTAACAAATGACATAAACAGTATTAACATTTAATACTGCAAGTACGAACTATGATAAACCTTCTACTAGTACTAACAATGATCCTGGCAGAAACTAACTAAAGATGACTAACAGAATAAAGTCCTGTTATACAAAATATCCTAACAATCCTCCCCTAAACTAACACTTGAACTTCGACTTTGTAAACTTTAAGGTTTCCTTCAGTTGTCTTCATTATTGGACTTTGAGAATCGTATCCAAGCATGTCTTTAAGGTCCAAAGCATCTCTAAAATGATGAATCTGTTTGATATCATTAGAAAACCATATCATTTACTTTTGACTTTTATAAGTCAATTTGTCTCTTTTTCACAGCTACAACCGTCACCATCCGCAACTAATTTAGGGCTATTGTAGTTTTTTTTGGCAAACCTACTAGCCCCAACGATTTGATATGTCTTTACCATAATCCGATTTCTATGGACTAAGTCAATGTTCATTGTAGTAACAAGTCATTGATAACCTTATAGTTTTTAGCAAACAAACAACTATCAACAGATTTGATGTACCATTAAACCAGTAGTGGTTTAGTAAGTTGCCGTTTGCTCTAGAGTAGCCAACTCTTTGTTTTAAAAACATGGTGAGTTGATTACCATACAGTTTTTGGTAAACTGTCAACCATTAACGGATTTGAGAAGTCTTTACCAAAGCCGTTTTCTTTGGACTAGCCAGTCCTTATGCCTATTAAAGCATTGTGTGAACATATAACCATTTGTTGTGTGGTGGTTAACCAACACCCAAACCCTTCTCAACTTCCATAATAGTCCACAGTTTCCAAAAACATGCCCACTGCTACTGATAACTTTATCACTTTCTAATCCCAGCTTGCTTCTCAATCATCTTCAAAAGTTTATAACAAACTTCATTCATTTTTCCATCTAAAAGCATCTTTACCCATCACTTGCACTTGGCAACATCTTTTGACAAATGATAATTCCTATCTGCTAAGATAATATAGTGTATGCCTCCAAGTTAAACAATTGTACTTACATTAATCATAATATCTCAACTAACCATCTTTATGGCTGCAGAGGAATTACTATCAAATATCAATCTTCAATGAGAGTATTGATCAAGACAAGTCCTGAGATCAACCTCCAAAGCATCAGTCATAAGCATCTATCAGAGCCAACCATAGTAGACCATACTTCTGCATTTACCAACCTATACAACTATATAAGAACCACACTTGTAAAAGTCATAAAATCATATATCACCAACGGCACAGAATACTGTAACCGCTCCATTAGCTCTCATAAACTGATAAATACTTTCTAACACCAAGCCTGAAAATATTCTTCCAATTTACCACACAATTAGATTCTGTAGATCAAAGGAGTAGGATTTCCAAATCATTGCCTCAACAGATTCCTAACTTTATCATTACCTGAATCAATCTCGTGCAAACTATTGTCAACACATGAACCTATCAAAGCCATTTTGCATCTTGTCTTTCTTTTTACTTTTTCCTGTCTTTCTTTTTTACTGCTCGTTCATTTCCTTTTTTCTTCAGCAACTTTTTCCTCCTAAAACGGAATATCTTTATCATCAAACCTTTGTTTCTTTATTTATTTTAAGTCCCATTGTCCTGAAGCTCTTATTCCATATCTTATTCCAATGTTGCCGATTGTAGCTTCAACAGATTTATAGGAACAAAAGTATCAATCCTGCTAAACTAACTTATCAAACTTTTCTTTAATCTCACTGTTCAAACTATCAACTTAATCTTTAACTGAGAAAGATTTCCAAGTTCCTAGATTTCTTTAAGATATTAGACATTAAACTGTAACTTAACTGTGACTGATCATGGGTTTGTTTCTCTTTGCCATACCATCTATTTCCTCTGCAAAGTGTACTCTTGGCTTTAATCCACCATAACTACCCTTCTTTTTTGCAAAATCTTTATCAGAAGCAAATCCATTCCCAACACAACCTATTGACAACTCAGTCATTTGCATCTAGCATTGCTCTAATAGATAATCTCAGTCTCTTTCAGTAGAAATTGAGCTACAAATTACACTTGACTTTTCTTTTCTTTTGTTTTTCAGATTAAGCTTCCTCTACTCTGCCATTCTTTTAGCTATCATTTATATCTGAAATGAATCTAGCTTTGCAACTTCCCTAAACTTTCTACATCCCAATAAGCTTGCAACTTTATTAGCCTCTTCAAATCCAACAGCTTCCCCCTCTAGACTCATTTGTTCTCTAGTTTATGTTGAGTAGCCTGGAATAACCTCTTCAACCATTAAGAGTCTTTCCTTCCCTTTGACCCCCTTTAACTATCAGTACCAGAATCAACTTTATAACTCCAGTATTAGTATCTTATAATACCAGTATTAAATCACTTCATCAGCATCCAATCCAATAATTAATAAACTTAGCCACAGGTCCTTTCTCTCCTCTTATAATCTTTGCCCTTTATCAGTTGATTTTTTCCTTGCTAACCGGATACCCAAGCGAAGCCAACCTATGAACAATGTTTTATAATCCTCCAAGATAGTAAGACTGAGATCAACTCATAAGTATAAGCCTCCCCTAAAGCCCATTGTAATGAAGAAGACAAAATCTGTTGACTTCTCTTAAATAGAATTCTCTAACTAAACCAAAGGAAACTAGAGGAATCATCAATGCAATAGATCCCTTTAATTATCCACCCCCAGATTCCTCTGTTTCTCACTTTCTGATTCAGACACAATTCACCCACCATTCTTTAGAATTTCCTCATTCAAAAAGATGATAATTCTTACTAGAGATTTCAAAACATATCATCATTAACCTTAATATAAACCGACAGCATTCCCTAGTATCTGTTTGTTTTCCTTCATACTCTTTCTCGTCGCAAACAATTAACCCATGAGAAACGTACCACCAAGCAAGGAACAAGTCACCATTAATTCCTTAAGTTTTATTACTGGCCCTCAACACTACCTGATGTGTTACCTTCAGTGGAGAGTGCTTCATAATACCTAAGTTGTGAAAAATAGAGTTGTGAAAAAGAGTGAGAAAAAGGAGGTGATAAGGTGGTGAATGAGTTTTGATTGAAGTGGCGAATGAGGTGGTGGTATGGATTGAGGTGAAAGAGGTGGTATTTAATAGTAAAGGACAAAGAGGAGAATGTGATGATAATAGATCAACAGTGTGTGATTGGGTACCGCTGGTTGGGCTGAGCCTTGCACCTAGATCCGGTCAGCTTACCCAGCCAACATAGCAGGCAGCAATTGTACCAATATCCCCCTGCCTAACCCCTTTCAAGTTTGCAAAAAGCTTTTTGGTCAAAGTTGGGGCTAAATACCTTCCTTTATTTTCAGTTGTAATATCCAAAATAATTTGTAAAAACCTTGGATACATTAAAAATTTTGAATTACTCTCTAAGTTATGAACCATCCCATCAAAAATCATTTTAGAAAAATTATAAACCCTATTGCTAGATAGACAGATTAATGCAGTAGCAATAGTACTACCAAATTGAACCCATCCCCCAGACATGGCTTAAGCAGTGTAAAATATGATGGATTAAAAATTTCCATTGGGGTGTAAAATTCTTTTTCCAAAAAGTTAATTTACCCTCAGTAACATACCCCAATGTGGCTAATCCAGCATATATTTCAGCATCAGATAAATTATGTATTCCTGTTGCATCTGCCAATTGAAGTAACTACTAACATATGCCTCAGTAATAGTATACTCTTTAGAGTCTATAGATGCTACTAATTGTTGAGTCCTATTAGCAATGTTTATGACAGTGTCAGTTTTGCCTGAACTGTTTTTACTAGTAGTCATAAGATAGTAGGATAATGAGAAAAGGCATAACCCAGAACCTTTAAAAAAACCCACTAACCTCAGTGAAACCAACACTTTCATTTGGTTTCTTTAGGAAAGCGACCATATTATGCTTGTTTGAGTACTTTAGATTGGCCATATGAACTCGTTGATGAACATAAATCGTAAGAATTGAGATTCTAATGCTGGGTTTGATGTGAGTGAATTACTAAGTGCTGGTAGAGAGAGGGAATTGAGTTTTTATCGATGAATAACAAGGTTTCTTATTGGACCGTGTGTAAAAGAAGTTTCTTTAGAGTAAAGAAAGATATTTTATTGAAGAAAGTGCAGTAATTATCCAAATAGAAAACCTATGTTAGAAGTACGCGCCGTAAAAATCTCTAACGGTAATATTTAAAAGAAGAAAAGTCAATTTTCCCTCACCAGCACCAACGGTCATCTACCAGTATTAAAATTAGTCTACCAGTACTAATATAGTCTACCAGAATTAACATATAGACTACTAGTATTAACGTATAGACTACCAGAATTAACCTTAAGTCTACAGAATTAACAAGTAATCTACCAGAATTAACTTGTAGACTACCAGAATTAACTCTAATACTTAGTACTTACAGACCATATATGAGTTGTATTTTCCATGACTGCTTCTATCCATCCTCAAATCCATGCTTATCCTAAAAAGTTAGTGCAATAAAAAGAAAAATATACTATGAACTTTAACTAACTATAACCTATCTACCAGTATTAATACCCTAGCAGTATTAATGTAAATTAGTATGTAGAAATTTTACAATTTAACATCCCCTTAAATGTAACTACATATTTAACATTCCAATAATGACCACCAAAAAGTTAAACCTGGTAACATCAAATCCTTTGGTGAGAAGGTCTACAACATTTGAGCCAGTGTGAATCTTGAGAACATCTATCAATCTCTTCTCATAACAATCCCTTATGAAGTGATGTCGAATCTCAATGTGCTTGGTTTTGGAGTGATAAACTGGATTCTTGACAACACATATGGTGCTTTCATTGTCAATATGGATTTTGGTGTTCATGAAATTAAAGCCATAATCCATCATTTGGTTTTGTATCCATAGTACTTGCCCACAGCAATGAGCAGCTACAACATATTCTGCCTTAGTAGTAGAATTTGCCATATTTAGTTTGTGCTTATTTTTGTGATCAATGGCCTGCAGTACTAACAGATTAACAGTACTTAAGTCCTAGCAAGTACTAACTTTGATCTTTCAGTAGTAACTATACCTGCTCTGGGTTAGTTTACCGCTGATGGTTAACAGGTTCCTTTTTGCATGAGGGTATTTCAAATTTTTTGAAAAGTTTTGGTGATTTACCCTTTTGCCATAATCCCATACTGGTTTGACTACCCTCTTCCCAGTATTGACCACATTCTTTACCCTAGGTTCATGACTCTTTTGGTCATAGAAATCACAGTCTTTTATTCATGGACTGTGCTTGTACAACGAAAACAAGCTTTTATTTTATGTACTTTCTTAAAACCAATCCCTTGTTTTTGTGAAGTTTGACCATTTTGATCAGTTTGATTCCTAATAGCTTGAGTCACATTAGGCTTAACAGAACTAACAGTTTTGTCAGCACACACATCATCCTCATCATCTGAGGTCCAATCCTCAATGATGACTTCATCCTTATTAATCTTTGACTTAGACCACAATGTTTCATTACAGACTTAGGTTTTACTATAGATGCTTCATTTGTGGTACCTACAGTCTTGTTAGTTTTAGTTGTCTCAGACTCTATGATTTTATTTCTAAAATCATACTCATCTAGTCCTGCAAATGATATATCAGGTCTTGGAGTTAGTGGGTTCACTATAACTGGAGGGGGAACAACATGATACTTATTTGCTTTAGTGAACCTATTATTTGCTAGTGTGCTCTCATCATCACTAGACCTTACCTCAAAAACAGTCAAACTGTTCTCACTATCAGTTTCAGATTTATTACTCAAATCATCCATTTGTAGTGCACACCCTAATCCATTTTTTCATGGAGGATCATCCTGACTATTGATTATCTTAGTGGAGATTCTTTGATGACCCTTCCCATTTTTCATTCTTGAGTTTCAATTCATCTTTTTCCTTAACAACCCAGATTTAAGTTGTTAATTTTTATTTCTCTACACTTAAGATCGTAGTTTTGAAACTCACATCTCTGACCCCAAGCCAATTCATTATTTTCATGTCCAAGAATTCTAGCTTCTAGTGACTCTAAGGCTATCTCATAACCCCTGATTTCTAGTTTTGCTTTGTTATGTTTTTCTCTCTCAGTATCATAGTTCTTTTGCCGACATTTTAAATGATTCAAGACATTGTTTAGAACAGTTTTGTACCTTATTTTCAGATGAACTTGATGAGCTTAAAGAGGAGATGGCCATCTTACAGGTGTGATTATAGATCTTGCTTTCAAAAAACCAAGAGCTTCTTTTTTCAGAGTTTCCACACAAGCTCTGATACCACTTGGAGGATCCCTTTGCTTAATGGATCTTAACCTTTAGATTGTAAAGGGTTTGTTGCCTTAGATAAATCTAAAGTAACAATGATGAAAACAATGAGTAACTCTATTGATTACGCAGAAGAATTTAATTCAACAATGTAAAGAAGAACACAATCTAAAACACTTTTATATTGAACTTTGAATCTGCCTAGATTACAGATTACAAACTATGATTACTATTCGATCTCTATGATCTTCTGTAGAACTATCTCTACTGACTATGCCTCTGGTTCCTTTTATAGACCAAGGAAACCCTAATGGGCTTTACAAAACGTGTATAAAGATAATACATATCTTTTCCTAAGATATCTCATGTATTATATTTAAACTCTAACTAATTCCTGCGTAAGCAGACTTAACTATTAATAAACAGTATTAACTATTAAACTGCACAAGTACTAACTATGTAAACCTTCTACCAGTACTAACTATTACACTAGCAGAATTAACTACAATACTAACAGAATTAAGTCTGTTATGCAAAATTCCTAACAATATATTAGTTTTTTTATAGGTTTATTATTATTTACTATTACTACTACTACCATTCTTTTTGTTATACTCAACTTGATTTAGGATACCTTGACAATACGGTTCAAGTGGGAATGATCCACATTTAAACGTTGAGGGTATGAAGTCTTTGGTATGTTCTCACGGAATGGATATTCATTTGTTTAACCCTTTTTTGATGTCTCAATAGGTTTATCTTTTTGATTTTATTGTTAACGATAATAGGAGGTGGTGGATCTTTTAGAATTTTGGGAGAATAATCGGACTTTTCACTCCTAGTGAATACTGCATTCACTTGCTCGGTGTGAGCTTGAGGAGGAGGTGGTTCAGTCCTATTGGTTTGTTCTGAAGAGATGTTTTGAGACTTCTCCCACTCATTCATTTTTCTTTCCATGTTTTTAATTTTAGTTTGGCAATTCTTTTCGTTTTGTTTCATCTTTATAATCATATCATTAACATCGTTTTTGACAAACATATTTGAAACTCTTTGATCATCTAAGAATTTAGTCATTAATTTTTCAAAATCAGTTTTAGATTGAAGTTCTTGGTTGATAGGTTTAAAATTTTTCTTAGGTAAAACATCGGTGGTTTTACCATCGTCTCTGGCAAAAAGTTTCCAATGAACAGTTCTCATGCTATGGATACATCTTTTGAAATCTTCGAGGTCATTTCTCACATCATTGTTTAATTCTGTGAGCGATTTCTCGGAGTCATTACGATCATGATACGTTTGGTGAGAATACGAATCATGAGAATCTTGGTTTTGATATTCTTCAGATTGGATGTAATTTGCTTCATGACGTTCACACATCGGCATGTCATCGTTCTTAGAAGCATAGTCACCTCCGCGGTTATTATAATTCTTACACATCTCATGCATCTCCTCTTTTAAGCTCTGAAATTGAGAATCTATTTTTATAGTTAGAGCTTCTAATTTTTCTAGTAATCAAGAATTATCAACATCACTATTACTTCTATCGGCGAAAGCAACAGATCTTTGATGATGTTCACTTTTAGATTTAGTGGACCAATCAAGTTTGAAAAGGACTTTGTCCTCAAGAAGTTGAAAAGCTTGATTTGGACTTTTGTAGAGGAAGATTCCTCCGGCAGTTCCGTCTAGGATTTCTTGAGTGGGTTCGTTTAGACCATGATAAATATTTAAATGATAGCTCCTTTGGTCAGACCGTGCCCATGACATTTTCAAAGCATGCTCTTGAGTCGTAACCAAGCATTGATTACGATTTGAGATAAATTTCCGATTTCAAGTAAAAGACGGTTAAATAATAAAGGTGGAAAGAATCTGTTTATAAAAGCTTTCTATTTTAATTCCCACGATGTATATAGACTCTTCATTTAAGTTAATTAAACCAGGTTTTAGCTTTTATCGCACAAGGAAAATGGGAATTATTTAAAGCTTTATTGGGGTTCGCTTGAGTTTCACAGTATTTGAACATGTCGAAATTGCGAGTATAATTCTGCGGATATGTTCATGTGGATTTGGCCCGAAAATAACAATCGAATATTTACATTCCGGAATTCATATTTAAATGTGAGTATATTGATAACCAATTGTACATTAACATCAAGTTGGAATAATGGCAGAATTAGGAGTTGGTGCTACAGTCTTAGCACTCTCCCACATGGGTTGATCATCAGGATCGAAAATTATTTGTTTGGGTTCGACATCCTCTTCAGGTATATTTATAACGACAAAGTCATTAACTGAAGTGTGAGCTGACGATTTGATTGATTCATCTCGAATGATTCTTTCTGGGTAGTTTTAATCTTATAAGTCCTTGTTTTTAAACTTTTATTAAATCTATATATTAGACTTACTAGTTGTTTTTCATAATTTCGAGGATTTATACATACGTTAAGCATTTTGCAAAAAGACATATTTATATATATAATTAAGGTTAATAGGATAATATTCAAAGTAAAGTAAATTATCTTCATATATTTTTTATAATTTTATATATATATATATATATATATATATATATATATATATATATATATAAATTTTATTATATATATAAAAAAATAAGGATAAATAGATAAAAAGAATTTGATAGATAGAGTGTGGCGTACTTTAGGAAAAGTGCGCCGACTTTTCTAGAAATTTTGTGTTTTTTTTCCCGAATATTATGATAAACTAGATAATTACAAATACACAAGGCTTATAATCAGATAAAATACAATTCCAAATGATTATAGAACATAAGACTGGCAGATTTGGGGTTTTGATTTTGGTTTTTGAAATAAGATTCTGTTTGTGAAAATTTGCAGAAAGTACGACGTACTTCCTAGGATTTCAGGAAAACCGGCGCGCAAACAGGATGTTCGGTGTAATTCCTGGGGAAAAAAAGATTTTTGGTTTCCGTTTGCAAGAAAACAGTACGGCGAGTTTGAAAATTTTGATTTGCAAAACAATAGACAACTTAACAAGAAACAATTTAGCACCAAAAACAAGAAACAAACTATAATAACTTAAACAATTCCCCGGCAGCGGCGTCAAAAACTTAATGTGTGTTTTGCAAGCTTTTAATTTATAATACTAGAAATACCGATTTTTTACTAAAAACACAACACTCGGGAAGTATACATGTTCGTGTATAGTATAGCTTTAGGTAAGTCCAGGTCATTCCACAGGAATTAAAGTTTTCACAGTTCGTAATTAAGGTGCTAAGGTTAATAAGATTGTCACGGATCAAATTAACCAAATCTTGCATATATCGAATGTTGTAAAGAAGATGATTCAATCAAATGATTAAGGTATGTTTGTTTAGGCAGTGATTACTTAGATAATGACGTGTTTGGAATAGTGTTTATAAGTTTAGAAAATAGAGTTATCACAAGTTATAAATCCTTTCAGCCTTTAAATATAACTAGTGATTATATCGATTAATAACAACAAATCCTTTTGGCCTTTATAAATTATTATAATCAATATATTAAGTGAAATGATAAGACATAAGTTTATAAGTATCCTTTCGGCCTTTACACTTAGAAAATCATGTTTAACCATTTCAATAAACACATATCCAAACGTTCCATATCCAAGATCACATATTGCCCAAACAAACACAAGATTACTACTCCATAATCAAAGAAGTAACAAAACACATTATGAACTTTAACAATTCAATAATAATCATATTCAAAGGATAAACAAGATTATACCAAACTTCAAGAGCAAATGATGGTGATTTTACAAGAATTTCCTAAGAACACTTTATTATAGTCAAAGCAAAACCCGAAAACTATGAACAATTCTGTCACAGTCGCTTATAGATTCGAATTACACTTCAATGCTACTTCTTTGGATGGATTAAAATCTAGAAATTAATGGTGGAGAGTGGTGGTATGTCGGTGGTGTGTGTGGTTCGATGGGTGTTTGGATCCTTTGTTGTCGAGCCAGATCACCAATAACCACCTATTCTAAGTGTTATATAATGAATGATGATTTATTTGTATGAGAGTGTGTGAATAGGGGGTGGGAGCCAAGAGTGCTATTTATAGCTGTCAGGGCGTCAAAACCGCTGCACAAAGTTAATTTTGTGCGCCGCACTTCGGGAGTTAATGCAGTCTTCATTTAGTGTTATTTATAGGCTGTTCAGGTGAACTTCACTGGACTACTGTTAAGAACATTCTGAAGTATCTTCGCAATACCAAGGATATGTTTCTTGTTTACGGATGTGATACGAAACGAGAGATCAGGGTTTCTTACTACACTGATGCTGGATATCTGACGGATGCTGAGGACCTCAAGTCTCAGACTGGGTATTTCTATATGTGTTGAGTTTTAAATGGAGGTATGTTGTTTGACTGGAAAGCACGAAAGCAAAAGTTATATTTGCAACCTCATCTACAGATGACTGAATATATCGCTGCTTTTGACGCATCAAAAGAGGCTGTGGATTCGAAAATTCATTTATGGGCTTGGTTGTTGTTTCCCAATAATTGTAGTACCCATATATTATGTATTGTGGATAATTACTAGAAGCCATAGCAAATAGCGAAAGATCATGGAGTCACTAACAGAGTGCACAGACATTTTCTCACCAAAAAGTTCAACGATTTTCGGAAATAACCATAGATTTGGGGCGTTGTGAGGATAGAAAAAGTTTGACAAGTTGACAACTTAGTGACCTTTTACGAAGGCTTTAGCATTTCCTAAGCATTCTGAATTGACTAAGAAAATAGGAATGATACCAGCTAGTGGTCTCATGTAAATTTGTGTTTATTAGTATTTGGATAATTTGGAATTGTAAGACAGTTTTATTTTCTGATGAATAAAGATACTTGATGTTTATTTTTCATTCATATAATCATTGTTATTCTATATTTGCATGTTTAATCCATGAATGATTCATCATTCTAAATATGTCTATTGTCGGTTAACAATATGAGAATATTGTTACATAAGGCAAATGTGAGTGTTGGTTATATTATTTGAATATATAGATTGTTCCCGCCAAACTCATGTGTATTCACAAGGGATGAATATTGGATACCTCAACCTTCGAATATTTACTTTTGGATCCTCGTCATGAGTAATATATCGAAAATTGTTTTAATAAGTCATCCTTAGACTTGAGATACAAACAAGTTCTGTATGTGTGGATGTCACTTTTTGAGTATAAGTCAAACGTTGTCCTGAATAAGATAGTTATAAAGGCTATTCTTGAAAGTGATGTGAAGTAGCATCCACAACACTTGTAGTCAACAAAGAATTTGTTCCTCCACTTGATAAGTGGCAGAACAGTTACCTTGGGGCCTCTTTGAATCAATTCAGGATAATTGCATGGACATGCCAATGGGTTAATACAGATGATTCTTGATTACATTTGGTAAATCTAAATTATTTCTAAAACGAGAAACATAATGTTAAACTATATGGAATGAGTTAGGATCCATATCCATGGTTTAACGGTATCTGTAACAAAGGGATGATAAAAAGCAAGAAATAGACAACCATTATAAGCCGAGATTGTTCCCGAAACTTTATCTCAAGTATTTCTAATTTAAAGGTAATTGTGTGTGTTGCTAGACGTTGCCAATTATCGTATAGTACAGCTGTACTTCGACTCCCATAGTGGGATGCTGTTGGGAATATGTTAGTCGTTTGCATATTTTTATTAGGAGAATAACGTGAGCCTATTGGGGCACACGCGTTAAACACGAAGAGTATGTTTTACTTCACGAAATGAATTTAATTAGTCGTTATTTACCGTTACTTGTATAACTAGCTTAACGAACTTTTAAATTATAAACCAAGGACTAAACTGGACAAAACCCGAACCACAAGGGGGCCATTGTTTGGCCGAACCCCCTAGGGTTCTAGAAGGGGGTGTTTGTTCGGTTATAGGGTTGGAGGGGGATAAGGAAACAAGTTTCCTTGTTGTACAAGAATTAGGGTTGGGCTTGTGCCTATATAAACGCAACCCCTACACCTCATTCTTCATTCATTCAACAACTTACAAATCCCTAAATCACTAGATAATTTTTGGTGCTCCCTCATTTCCCAAAACCCTAATCGAAAACCCTAAAGCTCTTTTAGGATTTTCGGTTCTTCACTCAACCGAATTCGATCCAAAACCCTTTAGGGTTTTTCGGTTTTCTTGTTTCTCCTTTATTGACGATTCAAGATCACACGTGGTGTTCGTTTCGGTGGTTCTCCTTGCTCGGCGATTACAAAACCCCAAACTAGGGTTTCAGTTTGTTTGTATTCGGTTCAACCGAATTAGAGTAAAACCCTAATTAGGGTTTTGACTATTTTCGGTTCAAGGTATTCGGTTTACTTGGTTTTCGGTTCAAGCTCAAGAGGTGCGTTTGGATTTAGAGATAACACATGGTGTTTGTTCGTGAAGTCAAGGCTAGACAACTTGGCATACTTGGTTGACGTGTTTGTGTGAGCAACCGTAGAGGCGGTAATTTAATCGCTAACTCGTTTTCAGGATCTATGGCTTAAAGGTTAGTTTACTTCCCTTTTATTATGTGTTAATCTTTGTGCTAAAACTATATACAATCCGCTGCGTACTCGTAGCTAAACTGGTTACCTATTTTGTTAAATCCCAACAGAACATTGTTGGGGGCACTTCCCCACTACCCTCTACATGGCCCCGCCCCTGCTGCGTTAGTACACTTGCAACATGCTTAATCAATTAATGAGGATGCTAATTTAATACTAATATTGCCGTGATTTTAAAATACATTATGCTGCGGATTTTTATTCATGGTGAAACATTCTTTCAACTTGATTATGTGTTCAAGTCAAATGAGTAACTTTGTACTGGTCGAAATGGGTGTGGTCAAGTTTACTCTGAAACACTTTGGGCGTTGAAACATGATTACTGAAGTTATATAGGATTCAATAACCAAGTTTATTGAAGATGAAAGCTCACAGAAGCTACTAACCTGTCCTGCCTACAAGTTCTAAAGCATACAAATTTTCATGATTAACTTTTGCAAGTAAATTTGCAAAAGCAAGATGATTTATGCCGGATCATTAGAGTTCGACAAAATTAAAACTAGAAAACGCTTGTTTCGGAATCCTTACACACTACTATACAAAACAAAAGAGCTTCCCGTTACTATCTGGACACATACAAGATATACCTAGGCTGGGGAGGAGGCGCAAAGCGATGACATATATATAAACTACCATTCACAAATATCCCTGAAGCATGATGCAAAGGATCAGACATCATCAACAAGGTATTGAGGCTCATCACAGACCATAAGCTTTTCCAATGATCAACTAACGCATCATATCCACTTGACACAAACTTATATAACCATAATCAGGTGCATGCTTCCATTCAAACATATACACAAAAAGATTGCATCTCACCCAGAATTGCGACAACAAACCATGCAAAAATTGAATCTTGCAGCAAACCCATCCCATGAGTCGGTAAATATAGAAACTAACAAGTATTTGACATTCTGACACCTTTCCAGACGGATAGAATTTCATTGACAACTTCGTTTACCAGCTCCCTATCAGTAGATTGTATGAAGGCATCAAATTCTTCTTTAATGTCGAAAATCTTACCAAAGTTCACAAGATACTTGAGGCAGCAAACCTTCAGTCTCGGAAGACGATAAATAAAAGCAATTTGTAGCCTCTCCAGCACGTTCGCTGAGTAAATATCTTCAAGAAAGCTTTCTTGACATGCGTCTTTCAGACTGGAGACATCATACTTGTCAGCAGCGCTGAGAAGGCTGAGTCTGTGAGTGAGAAAATCTTGGTATTGAATGTTATTGGAGTATATGTAGCTAAGAAAAGTTCGGCAAACTTCGATGCACATGTCAGGGATGGTTATGGCGGACATATCTTTTTCTTTGAGGTCGTGGGTGAACATGCTATCAAAGACTGGTGAGCTGGCTGCAAGAACTGCCCGGTGTGCCCCGATGCTTCCATTAGAAGCCGAGATAATGATATCAGTGTGGATACTTTCTGACAGCATTCTGCCAAGGACAGAAGTCGCTGATACATTCTTTATACATCTTTCACTCCACACGGAACGAGGTTCTCCCCCCTGCTCGTACCAAAAACAAATATTAACCGGCATCAGCACCAAGAGTTTTCATTAGAAAATAATCTTCCTACACCAGTGGGATAGGCAGTATGCATCATCATCCGTAAAAACGGTAAGAGCTATAAAACCAAAGATTTGTTTTGTTTAATGATATGCTACAAGAAGTAAAGAACTAAGGAAATAAAATAGAATAGAATAATTATGCTTGAATCCGGTTGGCCATGTTCCATTGGTCAGATTACACTTGGTCAAATCGTCCCTTGTCAATGGACGTATGAATCTGGAACTGAATGCTGACTTCCCATTTGAGTTTTGACTTTAAATTTTTTAACACCTTGAATGTATAAACAATACCAATCGACCTTTAAAACCGAAATTCAAGCTTGTTTTTCATATCCAACAAACATTGATTAATATGGTTTGCAAGTTTGGTAGCATGCAACTTTACCAAACTACTAAAGGTCTTAACCGTATCGGTGCATTATATTAATCCATGCTCTTAGTATAAATCCTAGACTTGAATGTTGAATGACTTCTAGTAATGACTTACATTTAGAGATGCAGTCTTGACATCAAAAAACTCCACATCGACTATAAATCTTTTTGTCCATGGAACCGTTTGCGCACAACGAACACCCTTTGTCTTTTCCAAAAGCTTATCCCTAAATTCTGCATTGAGATAATAGAGAAGACATAAAGACATTAAGCTACTAATGTCGCTACACCGATGTCTTGCATTAGGATCAAGGACACCAGAAAAGACCCCTCCTTTGAGCGTGGAAAGTGAAATTAATTGTGTTTCCAACTTCCAAGTGAGCTAAGCAAAACAATTACGCTTACCTCCATAAAGCAAAGTCTGGCGACCTTCCACCAAGGAGACTACACGCATGTTGAAGGAAGCAATAAGCAGCATTTCTCCATGATACTCCGGTTTGAGTAAAAAACAAAATGAATCGCTGGAGAAACCCCGCTATCCTCTTTTCCAACGGTTTTTTTAAATCCTTGAATTTACCAAAATGAAAATAAAAAAGCCATAAAATACCACTTAGGGGGTGTTTGGGATTGCTTATTTAAGAGGCTTAATGCTTAAATGTATTTCGAAACGAGAGATATTCAGGCTTCTTACGGGTAGTGTGGTAAGGAGGTGTTTGACGTTAGTTATTTGAGTGCTAGTTAGCTCATAGCATATCAGAAAGAATTAAGCCCATTGTTGTATTTGGATAAGTTTAAGTATTTAGAGGGTGGCTCATTTTAATGGGCTTCAGCTAAATTTAGTTTTTTGGTTATCTTACAGCACAAGCTTATCCAAGCACATTAGTGTCAACTGACTATCGAAAGCTAATCCAAACACTCAATGAGAACTTATAACCTAGTTCATTATAAGTCATAAGCTAGCTAATACAAACAAAGTAAGCTTATCTTAAAGAGCTTGTGATTTTTTCTATTTTTGTTTTTATTTTTATTTATTTTTGGTTAAAAAAGCTAATCACCTTAATCCCTTCTAATAAGCCTTTATTTTACCCAAAGACTCCCTAATTATAAGATGAGATAATGGTCTGAATAGGCACTTATTTTTTAGTCCATATCAAACTATTTTATCTTATTGAATTTATTATATACGGAAGTACTTTCATATTTTTTTTTCCTATTAACTACTCAAAGGTGGCCTAGGGCTTGTGGCTATCACTCTAATATGTGTGAGGGCTCAAGCTCAATTCATGCTAGGTGCAAACAACTCACGCTAGCCTCCTGAAAAAGGCGGGCTTTCCCTGGTTTGAGTCTGTGTAGCGGTGGGTTCAAACCACGTGAATTAATCGGCCAAAAAAGGTCGGAAACCATGGTTAAAAAAAAAAACTTATCTTGTTGTGCATATGCTTATATTCGATACATTTAAATTGATAATCATTTGCAAATATAGCAAACTCTACTACTCTACCCGTAACCATGCGCGCAATTAGGAAAATGAAAAGTTAAAAAGAAAGAAAAAGATATATATATATATATTATATATATATTATATATTATATTATTTTTGTATTACAGTCTCAAGCCTTCCGTTCTTGAAAGACTGGGATTTGAGATTAGATGAACAACTGAAATCATCGACACGCCATTGAGCAAGACGGGAAGTTGTATCGACACGGTTACTACGAGAGTTGTAAATTTTACTCATTCCATCTAAAGTCCATGAATATGTGGGGTATGCCATGATCGGTATGCTGATAACGATGTGTTGATGTGATGGATCTGATGTCGTGTGTGTATATAAGATGAAGACGTAGCCGTTCAAAAACACATGCCTAAAATAAAATATACATGTCTAATGTCAATATGTATTTTCTCACTCCAAATTCCTACAAATCACTTTTTAAATTCAACCAATCAAATTATTAGGTACATTTATAGGCATGATTAGTAAGCACAACAATCATTTTTCTATAAAAATAACTCACTAGTCGTGTTCTCGTCTTTCACATTCACTAAATACTTTGACCTCGTGGCGCTGACGGGTGGACCCAAGAAGACTTTGTCTTTTGTATGGGGAACGAGTTTTTTCCAATCCGCTCCGTCGCCGTGGTGTTTGTGGAGTTGAGTATTTTATGCGACGTCAATAGATTTTGTTAAGCATAACTTAAATGTACATATTTTATGTCTTTGCATTTTCAATTTCACAAAAGGCCCTAATCAGTGATAAGGTGGAATAAAATTGGACGCGGCGAAAAACAATATGCACCAAATTACTCGTCTTGACATTCTTTTCGATTCACTTATTCCTTGGATTAGAACGTCATATCTATCAATGATCTTGGCTTTTTTTTTTGGAACTGAATATGACAAAAATAAATCTCATGTATACGGTTATATATTTCAGTAGCAGTAGGTGTAATTCTATCATTATAAGGACCTATAACAAAAATAATGTATTATATCTATAAACAATTTATAAGAGGTAGAAACCATATGTGATAGAAACTCCACACACAACTAGTTTTCACCTCTGATGAGTTGTTTGTAGACTACATATTTTTTTGTAAGTAAACTACACCGTTGGTCCTTGTGGTTTGCGTTGACCAGCGTCCATAGTCCCTTGATCAAAAAAGTTGCCCATCGTCCTTAAGTGGGTTAGCGTTTTCCGCGTTTTAGTCCCTTAAGGGTACACCATCGACCGCAAACGTTTTCCGCCGTTTAGTCCCTATAGGGAACGCGGAAAACGTTTACACTTAAGGACGGATGGTGAAACTTTTTTGGTCAACGGGACCATGGGCCGCTGGGTCAACGCAAACCACAAGGACCAACGGTGTAGTTTACTCTTTTTTTGTTATTGGTTCTTCTATTGAAGGATGTAAAGCGGCTGATTGTGCTACAAATTACGTTAGCGCGCCGAGAAAATATAAGTTGAGAGTTGTCTCTATAACAACACGTTACAACAAAAGGCAGTACGTACACTCTTTTAAACTTAATTATAACAGACTGTAATATACTAAAAGACATAAATTGATAAGACCGATATTTCTTTGAGGAAATGTGATAAGTAAAAAACGGCTTGGAGCGGGTCCTCTCACACTCAGGGCTAATGGATAGCAAACATCAGTCGGCTCCCCTCACACAACCAACACTTTGTAATCTCTTTTTTTAAGGCTAAGAACTAGGGGTGTGCACGGTTCGGTTTGGGTCGGTTTTTGGTTAAAACCGAAAACGAACCGAAATATTCGGTTTTTATAAAACCAAAAACCGAAACCGCTCGGTTTTTGACGGTTCGGTTTTTTCGGTTTCTCGGTTTTTGCGGTTCGGTTTTTCGGTTTTTTCGGTTTCAAACCGTTTAAATTTGGTTTTTGCTAATTTATATTAATAAACTTGTTTTACGTAGAAAATTGGTAATTTTTTTTAATTTTTTTGTCAATATAAGCCTAATAATGTTTACACAATTTTTTACAATTATACACATATAAATGAGAGACACACATGCATGTGAAAATACACATAGTATGATCATTGTCATTGTAACGACATATTGTTAGTAAACACGACAAACATATATATAAACATTAAGATAATATATATTATAATAATTTCATCCATAAAATAAATATAAATTTAAAATTTTTAGTTATCATTTATTTATTTATATTATATGAATTATATATTATTATAAAACTGGTTTGGTTCGGTTTTTAAGGTTCGGTTTTTGAACAAAAACCGAAACCGAACCGAAATTTTCGGTTTTTGAAAAATTAAAAACCGAATCATCGGTTTCTAGTTTCGGTCGGTTTTTTCGGTTTTCGGTTTTGTTTTGGTTTTTTCGGTTTCTTCTGCTCACCCTACTAAGAACTGAGGCTCGGATTTGCATCAAAGGAAATGGAATTGCAGAAAATAATCACCATCGCCAACTAACAAATCAGGTTTGTCAAAGGAGCCAGCTAATGGGTTATTTGCATCATACATATATGTCAACAGATTCTAACAATGCAACCATGTTATACGCTGAATAAGGGCGTCAATGGAGAAAAAATGGGTTCGTTCGCCACGGCTGCAAACCTAATGGGTTGCCTCGCCAAGATACGAAGAATCACAATTTTCCTAGATCAACACATACATTTTAAATACTAATTTGTACCACCTGCTTTCCAACGACCACACATAAATGCCAACGATTAAGGCGAATAGTCTGCTTTTAGGATAAAACTTATCACAAGCAGGGTCGCAAACATAAAATGCGAATTTCAACTCGGTATCATGTCCCTTAAGGGAATGAACAGTACCTGAACTCGTGTTATTTTGTTAACCCACTATAATCTCACTTTTTTTTTTTCCACTCTCGTACTGGGATTTGCATGATGGTAATCTCTACCGAGCTTCATTTTACGTATACAAATGCACGAAAGCACAGAACAAGCGCTATGGTTACAATCACAATCCTGGTGTGGCTGCCTTACCAAGATTGTGCAGCAACAGCTTTTCAAAGGTCGTCAAATGCTCATGCAAGCATTTGTTGAAAACAAAACAGACGCCAAGGCCAACCGGATTGCACGCATATATCCAATCTATATGTTCTACACAAAGACTCTTAAATGTATGTACAAAAAAGAAATAGCTGAACCGTGGAATTAAAAATGAGGCTTAGATATGCAAAAAGTGGAACAACATGAAGCACCTGGCATGGCTGCAACCACATTTATGATGTGCTTGCTTTTTTTTTTTTTTTTATTTTTTCCCTGACATGATTCGGGCGTAAGTAAACTATGTTATGAAAAACATAAATGCAGAAAATGATCATCATCGCCTTACTGATTTTCAAATTGCAAATCAACTGGTACGTCAAATCATAATAGTGTAAGATAATTATTACACATGTTGTTTTATAAAGACAGAGTTATAGTAATCAAACTGATTACTTATTTGAATCAAAGAAAGCTGGTTGTCCTGAATTAGTTGCACCTGGCATTGTTGCAACCATATTTCGGGTGTGACTGCCCTGCCAAGATCAGGGTGTCAGTAAACAATCTTCCGATCATAAAAACCGTTCTGCAATATCTGTTGAAAGAATTGGCGATGAGGATCTTATTATACAACCAAACTATCCCCATAATGCTTTGGCCCGGTCCTTTCTCGTGTTATGTTGCTAATACTTGCCCATTGGAAAACATTCACCATACTCATTCACCACTCACTTACCTTTTCCTGATTCCATTCTTAATACGACAGATTAAACATACCGTTCCAAGTCACTTTTAACTCAGACATGGCTGCAACCCACAACCTCAAGGTTAGATGCCTCGTCATGAACATCCATCGGTAAACAACAGTTCCAAAGAGCTGTACACAATCAAATACCACATTTTGCTATTGGAACCACCAATCAAACAATGGGGCCCGTCCATGCATTTTGAAAATTGATAAATAATGACAATAGTACCTTTTTTGATGTTAAAGAAGGAGGGATAAATATTGATACCTGCAAGGAGAAGTTTGGCCACAAATAAGGTCACGTAAAGACTTCTACCTAAGCCTATTTGTGGCCAAAATTATACTTGCAAGCATCATAGAAAACCTCTCACGAGTTCAATCTTAATCGATCGAACAAGTCATGTAAATATCTCTTTCTTTTGTAAGTGTTTTCTCAAATACATATAAGGTTCATAATTGAGAGAGTAGAATCTGAAAGAAAATACCAGCCATGGCTGCAGTTCTGATTCAAATCATTGGCCAAGATACCGGTATCAGCAGATCATGGCATCGAGACATTCAAGTGCATACAATTATCATCATTTTCGTAACCAGATAGATTATTTTCCTTGCATGTTCTCATTTCCAGACTTTGTATAGGGTAAATAGAAAAGGAAAATTCTTTAGGCTCTGCAATGTAAGTTTTGGACTGGAAATAAGATCAGGCAAAAGGCTTCTACCAAAATCTTGTTTTGGCCAAGCTTCACCTAGCAAGCATCATAGAACACCCTTCCATCAGTCCAATATTAACTGACACCAAACACCCATTGTGGTTGCAGACAGCAGACACGTCCGCCATGATCTCCAAAGATCATTTCCGCATTCAAGCAATTTCAATACAACAATATAACCACCAACGATATGAGAAATGAAAGTGAAAAAAAGCGGTAACTATTAATAGTTTATAAATATTCATCTTGAGCAACGAAGACAATTTTAAATGGCAAGTTGCAAACCCCAAAAAACAAAGCCAAAAGGTGCTCGTAACAACACAAATCAATAGCCCTTGAAAAGGATCGAAAACACCTTTTCGGGGGGGTCTTGGTTGATCAAAGAACAAAAGATGAGACATTATGATTTTAGTGAGAGAAAGTAGAGAGAGGGTGGAAGAACACAACAAAGGAACTATTAGATTTAGAAAGAGAATGGAGAAAATACAAAGTGAATTTTCACCACCCTCATGGAGAGCCTGTGGGAATGTGGGGTATTTATACTAAGAACAAAACTAAACTATTCCTAGTTTACATAATGACCCCTGCGTGACACGCAGTGTCCAAGACTAGTCCAATTCACGTGTAAGACGCTAGCTTCACTAAAAAGTGAGGCTAACAATCTCCCTTCAAGATGGCGTCACGCTGTGGAATTGGTTTCAATGTTAATTCAAGCAAATAAAGAAAAATGATAAGAATGTAGTCCAGTATTCCTTGAGAATATCTTCGACGATCTACTTGAATACTCCATCTTTATTTCTTCAGCTCGTAGACGAACATACTGCTGAAATCTTCAGCTCCCTCCCAAACAAACACCCCTGAGACTGATAAGAATTAATACACCGTTCTTGAGGGAAGAATGATATCATCAACATCATCTCACTTAGGAAGCATTCCAGTTTTGTTTGAATTCAGCCCAAAGTACACATTTTATCCCTTTACCAAAGTCAAAACCGTAGCACCAAAATCAATTAAGACCCGTAAATGCACTTTTCTCCCTCCAGGAAAGTGCAGATATGAATTGCTACACCAAAGTCAATTAAGTCCCGAGTGTACGCAATTTATCCCTCTATGTAGTCTAAATGGTAACATCAAAGTCAACTAAGTCCCGGATGTACCCATTTAAATTGTTTCACCAAAGTCAACTAAGTCCCGAGTGAAAGCAATTTATCCCATTGCGTAGTCGAAACTGTAACATCAAAACGGTAAATTAATCCTTTTAAGACTTCTAGGGTAGACAACTTTGTGCCTAACAAACATGTAAAAGCAAGTGTTAGGACAAAACCGATCACTATTTCACAACCTCATGTCATCACTCAGAAAGATGTAAATTCTGTCACAAATGGTTTCTCTCCTAAAAATGTTGAAAGCACTACTAGGACCAGAAGACCACATCTTAGGAACAATCCTAAGAGTGATAAGGTCCCTTTTAAGTCTAAGAGTAGTTGCCTCTCGCATAAGTTATAGAAAATAGAAGAAAGCCATAGGAGTTTACAGTCTCCTAACTATCCAGACCATACGTCATCTGAATGTAATAACATTAAGCTTGCAATTCGAAATGAAAAATCTGAGGTTATTTGTGCTACATGTAAGCAATGTCTAATTTCCGCTAATCATGATGAATGTGTGCTTCAGTATGTGAATGGCATGAAATCTACAAAGAAAAACCAAAGTGCTAATGTTTCAAAAAGTGCAAATCAAAAGAAACATAAGGCAAATGTTAAGAAATCAAAGAAGTCAGGGTCCAAAGAAAGTATTGCTTCACCTAGCAAACCTAGAACTTTCCTTAGGTGGTTACCAACTAGAAGAATGTTTGACCTTAAAGGAAAAATAATTGCTCCCAATGAATCTGTGTGTCAATCTAACTGCTTTGAAGGTGATAATGCATGTACTTCTAACCCTCAAGAACCGATCAGCAAACAGTTTCCAAATTCAACTTTCTCTATGACAGGTGGTCAAAATTGGTTTGATACTCTGCTAATTCCATTGCTTTCTGAGTATAAACCGAAGGACAAAGAAGATAATGGAGACAATGAATGTCACACTTGATGAGCTTTCAGCAATGGCTTATGTACACTTCAGTGCATAACCCGAGCTTCAAATAAAAGGAGAGTGTACGCTTTACCTTAAAAAGAAGAGAAATCTTCTTGTTTTCACTTCAGTAGATATGATAGTCATGTCGTCAATGATAGAGTTGGAAAGTCTATTCGGTCATTTGTTCGACGAATTATTCAAATGGAGAAAATCAAGTTGTTTCAAAGTCTTCCGCTGTTATTACTGATGCATCCGATAAATGTCATCAACAACAAGATTCAACTTCATCTACTTCAACTCTAGCAACAACTATCACTATTGATGGAAACTTTGACTTGTAAATATTTTTGATCTTTCTCTTTATTTTGATTTATAAATATTTTTGAAGAACAAAATATAAAATCTATAAAAGCAAAATACAAAATCAGAAAATTTCAAAAATACCAAAATAATCTTTTTCGACACGTCTCTCGACAATCGATAACATTTGCGCACCTAGAGATGTTGATTAATATTAACACGTGTGAATAAACGAAGTTCGAGCATGCTTTCAAAACATGTCCTTTCACTTTTTCTTTACGACTTCTAAGTAAATGTCAGCTTAGAACTCGGTCTCTAAAGAAAGGAAAATGTTCATTTATGTCCATTTATCCTACACAACGGGAAGTTCATATCTTCTTGGTCTTGAGCAATGTCATATAAACATTCAAAGTTTTGAATGCTCAAGAGAACTAATAAGGAAAATGATGGTAAATAAGATATATCTCACATATTTTCCTGTTGAACACAATTTTTCAAGATATTTTCAAAAAGAAAATTTCAAATTCTTTCAAAATTGTGTGCTCAACAAACTCCCAATCCAAGTTTTCACTCTATTCTATAATTGAGGGGGAGTATAATAATATGATTCATTCTGCATGCACTCCTGTTTTCCCAAGACTTAGTTAGGGTCATGTGGATTCCGGGCATTAACTTGTTATTAATTCACTAATTGTCAAAATTTGTAAACACATATGCAATTTTTTAGGGGGAGAATAGTGATTAAAATGTGATCAATATGGATTAATAACGGATACGATTATCAATCTATAAGTTCGTTCCCAAACCTCACATGTGCAAAGCTCTTTCATAATATGGTGCATATGTATAGGGGGAGCTTTTTGGTAACTCTGGAAACACTCAATGTGTCTTAAATGATTTCTCAGACACGTTGATTGATTTTTTTTTCAAATGGCTTTATGGATCTTCATAACAATACCCCAAAGACCGACCAACTGTTGTTTCTCAAGGAGTTATAAGGCGGTTAAGGTTAGGTATATTCGTTCTATGATCTAGCCAGAACCGGAGGGATCTACCCAGGAACACTCCATTAGATAGAGTAGAAGTCCTAGGTATGATTAAAAAAAGGAGTAAAGTGAGAATAAGGGAATAGTGCCGACTGAGATGGAGCTAGTGCTAGAACAAACCCAACAAGGTACTAGTCATGAAGTCTCGGTAAGCACTGAAGGGGTTGAAGAATGAAAAAGAATTGTAAGGATAAAGGGTGAAAAGAAAGAAGCCCTCCATACAACCCTAGGCAGGAACCGGGTCAATACATAATCTATCAGTAATCACAAAGATGATTATGATATTGAAGACTGACATCATGGACCCAATGATGTAGTGTACAACCCTCCCTAGCCACTCAGAATCTCTCAAAAGATTTTTGTTTCATTTCTCATGAAGATCAACACATTTATATTGGCTTTCTCATTCCGAGATAGTTGATATTGAAAAGGTGACAGTCCGCTCCAGGCTCCAATTACCAAATAACAAATGTGCACTTATAGAGTCTAGAGCCAACGGGATCCATCAAAAATCTTACTAGGACACAAATTCCAATATACAAAATGTCGTACATCATTATACAACATTTGGTATCAATAAGTCCTACGCCTTATCCTTGTGATAATTTCCATAACATCAGAGTGATACTCTTTAGCATTCATAGTGACGATGGAAATCCTTCTTGAGTTGTACATCAGTAACAATATTTGAGGTATCATTAAGAACCTGACGCATATCCTTGTGATAATTGCCAGAACCATCAGAGTGATTACTCTTTATATTCACAGTGAAATGGAAATCCTTCTTGAGCCAACATCTATCAAGCTCGTGGAAAAGGTAACTTGCGAGATCTATATGAATCAAACTTGTGCAACTGAAAGAAACGATGGTGCGATTCTATATGAATCAAACTTGTTCCATGGTATAAATGAATTGACCTACTCAAATCAGAAAGATAGTAACTATCTGATCACCTTACTGTCGTTGTCTGCTTTTGAGATGCTCCAGGTAATGAGAACGGCTAGTGCAGCTGCGAAACCCTGTCAAGGAGACTTCTTTTGATTCTACCCGATGATCCACGATAAGTGCCCGAATTTATACTGATTAACGGGAACCGTGTTATATGCAACCATATTCGACGACGAAGTGACAAAGACACTTTCGTCCATATATGTTTATCTCTAACCTATACTTGCAGGTTTTCCTGACGGTAGCAGCTTCTAGTCCATGACGAGTCAAGATTCAAGACCTCATGCTCAATCCACAAAGTTTAATACATGATGAAAGCTCAATCTATCAAAGTCTTCCGCAATCTCTGATGAACAAGCACTTCCTCATAAGAACATTTTGTGGTACAAGTAATTATGCTAAAAGAAAATGTTGAGGGAGATTGTTAGCAAGCTTTCAAGATCTTGAGCATGAGGGTGGAGACACAAGATCGCAAGGCGGCATAAAGATTCAAGGATAAAGATTTAGAGATCTCAGTAGTCAAGACAAATCAAGGCCAAAGACCACGATATCAGTATTTTGTCAAAGAATATCAAGTTAAAGATCAAGATCCAAGATCACAAGCATGCAAATGGAACTTCAAAAGGAATTCCCAAGAATACAAGGCTCCAAGACTCAAGACGTCACAAGAAGGATCCACAATTGAATGACCACCCCTTAGGGGGAGATTGTTAGCCGTGTATTTATTAAAGTGATGGTCATTAAATATTCCCGAGCCTTGTATAGGAAAACGTAGTTTTCGGGAGTTTAGTTAAGCTAGTTGGGCCTAGTTGTCGGGCTCAAGCCCATTTGTTCTATGAACCGGCCCAACACAAAGCCTACAAGAATAGTCCATCCTTGTAGCTATTTAAAGCCCTCTCCAAGTGTGGAGAGGGTGTTGCTTCTCATTTTTCTTTTGTGAAACAAGTAACCATTTTTCTTTGTTTTTTACTTTCTCTCTCTAAAATCTATTTTTCTTATTTTTATGTTTTGGTGATGAAATGATATCCTAACAAGAACTTTGTCTCCGGCCTTAAATTCTTTTCTAACTTTAAGTTTCTTATCATGATAGGCTTTGGTTCAGGCTTTGTAGAGTTTGGAGTTCTCATATGCTTGAAGTCTCAATTCATCGAGCTCATGCAATTGTAGAA
>BQNB010023369.1:0-42461 GCA_026074375.1 Tanacetum coccineum
TGAAGGGGTTGAAGAATTAAAAAGAAATGTATGGATAAAGGGTGAAAAGAAAGAAGCCCTCCACACACCTTAGGCAGAAACTGGGTCAATACATAATCTATCAAAATCACAAAGATGATTGTTGGTATTGAAGAAAGAAGTCACGAACCTAGTGATGCAATGCACAACCCTTCCTAGCTATTTGAGTTTCTTTCAAAAGAGACTTGTCTCATTTGTCATAGAGATACACATGTTATCTATTGACATCTCACTCCGAGATTGTTGATATTAAATAGGTGGCAGTCAGCTCCCCCCTCCGATTACTTGAACCAAAGTGCACAAATCGAGTCTAGAGCCAAAAGAGATCAACAATAGAAATCTCATTAGGACACAACATCAAAATGCACTTGTTGAACACCATAAAGTTCACAAGTTGTAACAAGAGTCCTACGCATTATCCTTGAGATCTTGCCAGAACATTCAGAGTGATACTCTTTAGTATTCACAGTGACGAATGGAAATCCTTCCAGTGTCATCATCAAACAGCACTGCGGTAGGTGACTTACAAGATTCTATATGAATCAAGCTTGTGCTAACTGGATATCGATTTTGGTCCAGTAAATGAATTGACGACTTAATCAGTAAGATAGTAACTAACTGATTCAGTCTTATCGTGTTGTCTGCTTTGAGATGTTTCGGTAATGAGAACAAGCTAGTAAGGAGGTTCTTTGAATCTACCTGATTACAGGTACAATATTTATATTGTAAAACGAAAAACCAGAGGTTATTGCGACCGAACTTCGACGAAGGACAAAGCCATATTCGTCCATATCTGTTATTGCTAACCCTTATAAATGCAGGTTTAGATGACAGTTTGTAATAGGTTAGTCGTGATTTATGGGCTTGGATTGTAGTCTAATATTGTCTATGTTTCGGGCTTAAAGCCCATCAAACGCCAAGCCTGACCCAACAACATAGCCCATACGCCTAGTGTAAGGCTTGGAATATAAAAGACCCTCTCCATACATAGAGAGGGTGTTGAAACATTGTATTTTACACATAGTTTCATCCACCTCTCTTCCTTTCTCTCTTGTGTTTCTCTCTCTAAAACTCTCTCTCTCTCTTTAGAATTTCGTGTTTGTATGTTGATTCTGATATGGATTAGGCTAGGACAACAATCCCTCTATTGAAAGATAACTAAATTCTCATCACGATGATGTAAAGATGATTCAAGACAAGGAGATGATGAAAGATTAAAGATCTCAGGAACTCAAAGTCAAAAGACGAAGGCTCAAGATCAAGATCACAGAAGCATGAAGGAACAAAGCCATTATAAACAAGAAAAGACGAAAACCCAAGACCGAAGAAGGCAAAGCTTAAACTCAAATGAAGATAACCTCTACATTAGGGGAGATTGTTAGCCTTAGAAATATTAAAGTCAAACAAGAATGTAATCAGTCATCTTAGTCGTAAACGGTCTTAGTTTGTAATAGGTTAGTCGGGATTTATGGGCTTGGACTGTAGTCTAATATTGTCTATGTTTCGGGCTTAAAGCCCATCAAACGTCAAGCCTGACCCAACAACATAGCCCATACGCCTAGTGTAAGGCTTGGAATATAAAAGACCCTCTCCACACATGGAGAGGGTGTTGAAACATTATATTTTACACATAGTTTCATCCACCTCTCTTCCTTTCTCTCTTATGTTTCTCTCTCTAAACCCTATTATCTCTCTTTAGAATTTCGTGTTTGTATGTTGATTGTGATATGGATTAGGCTAGGACAACAATCCCTCTATTGAAAGATAATTAAATTCTCGTCACGATGATGTAACTTATGTATGTTAACAGTTTTTGAGATATGTGATTTTTTAAATAAAATGGGGGTGAAAGTGAGTTTTGATTTAAAGAAATGAGGTGAAAAGGGTGGAAGTGTATGTTTTTTAATGTTTGATCTTGTCTAATAGATCATATGATTTAGATAGTGAAAATTTAGTCCTCTAGAGTATAAAAGGAAATAAAGAATCTGAAATAACTCCACTCATAATAATAAACGGTACAAATCAATCTTTAAAATGTGTTAACTTTTTGTTTTACTTAATTTTTTGTGTAATCAATATTTTAATAATTTTTATCGCGTATCTTATTAAGGTTAAAGATGACGAGATACAGAGGGATAAAAAGATTAAAATGCCTTTAATTAAATTGTGTCATGTCATCTAACATCTTCTTGATACACACGATGTGGCCTATTAAAAAGTTACGTACACACAATAGGTAATATTAGAACAAATAAAATGAAAATGCGACAAATTTGATGTAGTTTTAGACCATCATCGTAATGCTATTTTAGAGATGACAATAAGCTTAAAGATTTAACACTTTATGTTTTAATTTTGCTTTTTATCTAAAGAGGTTGTTTTACATAGCCTTAATCAAACACCTTGAACTTTCAATAATAATTGTCAGCCATGAATTTAACTTCTCTTAACTGACCTACATGTTGTTTTTTTAACGTAACCTTTACGGCTATGCTTAGCAAAATCCTCTATCTACATTTATAGTTAATTTTATTGCATAATGTTGAAGTAAATTCTTGCTTCGGTCACTTTTGAGTACGCCGAAGGTCCCTCCGGCTACTGACGAAGTATGGTACCTACACACAAGGAACTGACACGCGTTAGTCTCGCCTTAGGTGTGACCCCAAGATCAAATTCTGGCGTGAGAGTAATAGGATGGTCTAATACAAATGGAATAGTATTGTCAGAGATGGTGTAGTCAGAAGAAAAAACATAGTGAATAGTAGAATGCCTTTGGGTATTTATACTACCCAAAGTTGTACCTGACTGGTGACGTCATAAACGGTAGACTTAGCGTCTGACGTATGACCGACACACGAGGGGACCACCTACCTATGCGTTGTTAGAGACAGGATCAGACTTGGCCTTTGGGATGAAGACAACCTGCATAGAAGCGCACTTTCCGTGTCGTCTTCTGGCTGTGTTACATCGCTTTCCAAATGTGTCGGCACTTGTTCTCCGGCTATGTATCTCGGCGTATGTTCTCCGGCATATGGTGACGTCCGGCACAATGTGTCCGGTACATACACGAACATGTCCCCCCAGTATTGTGTTATCAGTTGAGGACTGGTGGCACAATACTAAGAAGTGAAATAAAATAGAATATAAAGAATGTGTTGCATCGACTTACATGTGCATTGTCCGGAGTGCTTGCGTTCGGCCGCTGGTGTTATCATGAGACTTTCGTTGGTCTCTGGGTTTTTATTGGGCCTGGGCTGTTGTTGGCCCATGGGCTCTTTTTTCTTTTTCATTTTTTTTGCCGACACGTGTACCACCTCTCCAATCTGGACAGTTGAGATCGTGTCCTCGTACGACGTGTCCTTTTCATATCCCAAGGCAGACTTGACCCTATATATACCCATTCATTATTTTTATCACGCACACACACACACTCGATCTGACCTGCCCATTTCGCCCATCTACTCTCTTTCGATATCACTAAGGTGCGTTTCCTTCTACGTTTTTATTTGTTCCTTTCTTTTTGGTTCCTGTTTTGGGAGATATGTCTTGTAGTAAGCCCGGTGAGATGGCTCCGGAAAGTTCAAAGCCCATGGTCTTTCCTAAGTTTGATATGCACATTTATACTTCTGAGCTTACCTCATCAGAATTGAAGACAGCCGTCACTGAGTACAATATTCCCATGGATTTACATCTTCATCTCCCGCCTCCGGGTATGACACTGAATAGGCTTTCGTTGAGGTATATCGGGTTGTATATTGAGCAGCTTAAGCAAGGAGGTTTAAGGATTCCATTTTCTTCTTTCTTTCTTGCTGTGATTAGACATTTTGGGGTACATGTCTCCTAGCTAGTGCCGATGGGGGTTAATAGGGTGATTTTTTTAGATACGATGTATAAGTTTAAGTATTAACCCTATCGTCTCTTTGTTTTGGGTTTTCTATAAGCTATGTAAGCAGGGTCATTGGTTTTCTTTCGAGAACAAGACCGGACGTGGCACTAAGAAATGTTTTAAGGAGGTTACTTCAAGCTTGAAATGGTGGAAAAAGAAAATTTTCTTATTGGATCGTCGCGCGATTCCGGACGCGATGCCTTGGAGGCATGGTGATACTGATCTTCATGATGATTTTTCGGCAAGTTATAACGAAAATGACGTTGCTCGTCTATCTGAGTTCTTAGTGCCTCTTCGACCGCCGCCTCGTCATTTGTTATATGTGTGTGGATTGACCACGTCTTTCCGACATCCAGAGTTGCAATACAATATAAGAGATCAAGATAATAATGGTAACTTGCGCGTGGGATCGTATTGCTTTTAGCCGTTTGTTGAGTCGGTTTTCCTTACCTTCGTCATGTTTTCTTTTTCTTTTTGTAGTGATTAGCAAGGACACTTTCTTGAAGCTCCCCACTTAGACCAGAACGGTAGTCAGCAAAGGAGATCCCATTCTAGAGGACCAGCGTCCCAAGCCATACGTTACCCCTCCATTGGCGGTTGGTGTTGAAATTCCAGAGCTAATTCCCTTCCAAAAGAACTTGGAGAAACCCAATTCCAAAATTGTTGCCGCTTGGGAGAAGAAGGACCAGTAGAACCTTGCCAAGGCAGAGGCTAAACGTGATGATTTTGGGAATGTTGAGGGTCCGAGAAAGAAGCGGAGGGTTCAGAAACATAACGAGTCGACTCAATCCGGCTTAGAAGAGGCTTTTTAGGCTACCCATCTTCACCAAGCTACTCTGGAAGTTGCTAGAAGACTTGTCACTGTTGTTGAGGTTGCCAAGGACACCCCTCATCTTGAGAAGGAAGTCGTTGACCTTAGTGGTAACACGTGCGTGACTACCCCTCCGGGATGGATACCAAGCCCTCATCGCACCTTGAACACCATGATGTCAACAAGAATGTAGTCTTTAATGGTACGTCTTCTCCTTTTTGCTATTGTTTCCTATTTTCTCTTTCTGAAACTTGTTTTTTTTTGTAGTTCATTTGCCGCAGTCTTCTCATCAGGGTAATAAGGACGAGATGTGAACAATCGGTATGTGCCCAACTAGGGGCTTCACAATGTCTTTCGCGTATGCACCTTTTGCGCCTGTCGGGAGTTGATTTCTCATCTAGCTACCCCAGCTGAGGATGACTTCTTGGGGTCCCTCTCAAATGTGGAGGTCATCAATCGTGCCTATCAGACTCTAGGGCATTCTGTTATGGCTCAGGGAGAGCTTTTAAAGAGGCATGAGTAGTTGAATCATGATTATGTGGATCTGAGGAACTATAGTGATGTCCATTTAGTGGAGTTGGATCGTCTGAGGTCAAGCCTTCAGAGGGTAACTCAAGATAACGAAGGGTTGACCAATAAACTTAATTTGCTGGGCAGTTCTCATCGAATGTTCATCTCAAGAGAAAGAGTTGGTGAAAAGGGTGAAAGATCTAGAGAGGGACAAGTGGAGGACTACTGCCTTGGATCAGGTTGAAAGTTTTTGAAGTTTGGAAATAGCCTAAGACTCGACAGTTGGTGCTTGCCGAGGAGAAAATTAGAGTACTGGAGTGTGAAAAACTTAGCCTTTCGGCTAAAGTGGCTCAAGCCGAAGCTGACCGCCAGAAACTTGTCCAAGAATTTATACCAGCTGTGGTTAAAAGGTTGCATACAAGTGTCAAATATAGTCAGAGCTTGGCTGCCCAGGTTAGCTTATGCTTTACTTCTAGGTGGTTGGGAGGACTTAGCTTGGGTAGGTCTGAAGATCAGGTTGCGCAGTTTTTAGCCGGGACCAAAGATTTGGATATTGAGGGGTCAAAATCACGGGAGGACAAGCATCGAGAACTCTTCACGAAGCAGTACCCTTACATCAAAAAGGTCGCGGACTCTTACCTTCTTTCAGTGGCTGACCTCATGAAGATTTCTCCGGACGTTCCTACTCCTCCCCCCGCGAATAAGACCGAGGCTCCCAATGCTGATGGGACTGATGATGTTGCTCGGACATCTCCGCCCCCATCCAAGAGACTGTTGCAGATTCACCCTTTGGTACTACTACTTGATGTGACTACTTCTAGCTTATTAGGTGTTTTAGGATTATGTAACCGAATATGTTTCGGAATGAACAGATGTAACCGACTATTTGATGAATGTAATCGTTTGTTTTGGATAATGTGATAATGTATCCCCCTTTTTTATATGTTATGTTGTGCAATGATATGCTGACTTGTTTTACATCATGATCATAGGCCCGGATTACCTTTGGGTATGCCTTCCGGGGTAAAGACATCGACACTTTGGCCGCATTTAGTTTGTCTATATCATAGTCATCAACACTTCGGTCGCATTTAATTTGTCTACCGTGTAGACATCGACACTTTGGCCGCATTTAATTTGTCTATTGTGTCCCACGACTGCCCCGTGAGGCCAGCCAGAATTATGGACAATAAAATGGCATGCATTTTTTACTCATCCAGTCATTACCCGGGTATATAGCCTTTCATTGAAGGCTCTTCCCTAGTTAATGAGACTTAGGGGAATTGGAGATATTGACTACCCAGAGTCACATTTTGTTTATCCGGCAACCGTCCCGTGGCATACACTCGGGTTGCATAGTGACGTACACTCTTTTAGACATTGACTACAAGTTTCTCCGGAGGTAGCTAGTCGTCCGGAGGAGTCACATATATTTTTGCCTAAGAACAATTACTTCAGAAAATCGCCCTTCCCTCTAATATGGAGAAGGATCATACTTCATTAATTGTGCGAGGCTTACATAAAATAGTTCCGGAGGTTAATCGCATGCCACGTGCGAGGAACCTCTCGGTCATTCATAGTACATAACTTATAAGAACCATTCTCATATGCTTCCACTACACGATATGGCCCTTCCCAGTTCGGACCCAACTTGCCCTGGCCTTCTACCCGACTGGATTCGTTCTTGCGGTACACAAAATATCCGACCTTGAACGACACAGGACGGACTCATTTGTTATAATATTGCTCTACCTTTTTCTTGTATTTGGCCTCCTGAATTGCCGCTGTCTCCCTCCTTTCTTGAATGAGATCCAAGTTCAACCGCATCACTTCCTCGTTTTGTGCTTCGTTCCACTGAATGGTCCGGTAAGTTGGCATGCCTATCTCGGCCGGAATCACAGCTTCACTTCCTTAGGTAAGGCTAAACGGAGTTTCGCCTTTGCTTGTCTTCAGCATGGTTTGGTGGGACCATAAAATGTTAGGAAGCTCGTCTACCCACCCTACTCTTTCACGACCTAATCGTGCCTTAAGGCCATGCATTAGTGAGGCCATTGGCCTGTGGGTGTGCTATCGCTGTGTTCATTTGCTTGATCTTCCATTTCTCGCACCAGCCTTTGAAGGGTTCGTTAACCAGCTGCGTCTCATTATCGATCACGATTACCCTCGGCAAACTGAACCTTTACACAATATTTTCCCAAACAAATTTCTTAACTTCCTTACCTGTGATCTTGGCTAAGGGTTTTACTTCCATCCATTTGGTGAAATAGTCTATAGCCACGATGATGAATTTGAGCCTTTCTCGGACCCTCTGGAAGGGGTCCCAAGATGTCGAGTCCCCACTAGTAAAATGGCCATGGCGACATGATAGATGTAGCTTCGTCTTTGGCAGCCTAGGTACCGGTCTGTGTATCTGGCATGAGTCACATCTGTCCACAACCTCCTTGGTGTCCTGGTGCATGGACGGCCAATAATATCCCTGCCTCATAATTTTTGCAACCACTGATCGTGCCCCGGCGTGCATTCCGCATGCCCCTTCGTGGACTTCCCTTATAATATAGTTTGCCTGTAACGGACCCACGCATCTTAACTTTGGGGACATATATTACTTCTTGAACATAATTCCTTCCTCCATCACGTATTGGCCTATTCTCATCCGGAGGGCTCTTGCTTCGTTCTCGTCTTTCGGCCAAATGCCTTCTTCTAGGCATTTGATAATTGGAGTCATCCAATTGTCCTCTTCTTCCTCCACTATGGCGTTCTGATGCGTATTTTATTTTAAAATATTTATTTACCAAGTTTCAAATTTACAAAACTCGATCTACCTGACAACGCACTAACGGGCAGAGAACCCGATCGTGGGTAGTATAGAATGGTAAATCCGAGGTCGTCCCAAGAGCTAAGTTGTAATTAGTTTTAATTTGAAATGTCACGTTTAGAAAATGGTTTTTGATTTGATTTGAAATGAATTTAAAATAACAATAAAAGTAAATACTGAAAATAAAAAGGGTTTGGAGATATCAGGAGAGAAAACGTGCTAACCTAGTTACTTCATTACTACTGTTATGAAAACGTTTTCCTGTGCAATGTTAAACTATGGTTTCATTAGTGGTTTCTAAGGTTGATAGACTTGAATAGGCATATATAGTCTATCCTATACTTCCCGCGATTCCGACTCAGTCCAAATCGTATAGGAGGTAGGATATCCAGGTTGCAGTGATTAATCTCAACTATTCCCACTATACAGATTATTAACCCTCTCTGAAAGAGTTCCTGATGACATCAAATAATGTCTATTTGATAGCATCATTTATCCCATGTTATTAACCTATTTTGTATAGTTATTGCAAAGAATTGTTACTTAATCGTTTATATTTGAGAATTGCAGTAATTACGGAGTACTTGGTGAATATTAGCAAAAGGCGCGCATTCTGGAGCTTAAACGAAGATATTTTGAAGATTAATGATTCTGACTACCAATACGTTGTATCCATCAAGGAAGATACGGCGTATCCGTGCCTGCACTCACCAAAGACCACGAAGGAAACAAGATCTATACGCCGTATCCAGAGAAGACCAATACGCCGTATTAAAGATATAGTATGTGAAGATTTTGGAAGATATCAAGCGTGGTCCCTACTTCAAGAAACCCCTAATACGCCGTATCCAACCCCTTGGATACGCCGTATCGAACCGACTTCCAGACAGTATAAATAGAAAACTCAAAAACGAGTTTTAAGTGTGCTAAATCATATTCTCGATACCTAAACCATAAAAGTCGATTTTCAGAGGAGAAAAAGAGCAGAAGAGGTCGAGCAACGCTATCAATTCCATAGGAGACAACGTGTAATTCCATATACTTTAGTAATCGTTTAGTTTTTGGTATCATTCGTTAACTCGGTTAGTTTACCTTGGCTAAATAATTGCTTTTGTATTTATTATGACGTTTGAAGGCTAATACCTTCGGGTATTAGCCATTATTATGAAGATCTGAATGTTTGGTATTGTTTATCTCGATTTCTTGATTTATCGTTGAATGCTTGTTTATGTTTATCAATTTATACTTGTTTACGTGCTTTTGTATGCGACCTATCATTCAACTGGATCTAGTGATACGGACCAAGTAATCTAGAGTCTAGGATAGCTCTCCATATAGTGATTTATACATCTAGAATCATAGGATCACAAATATTGTCCTTCTAAATCTGTGTCTAGGATACGCTTCGGGCTTAACTAGTTAATTGGATATTGCCAATGGTTTATTGATCGTGTTGACTAGAAGGTGAACCTAGATAATTCAACAAATAACGTTCTGATTCCATTGGATAGTTAGACAAGTTGACTACTAGTGTATAAATTACCGTTAAGCAGTAAGTGGGTAAAGTCTTTATGAGCTAGGGTTTAACAAGATCACCATTACTTTAATCCCAAAGATAGATTATAATCAGCAAATAAGGATGCTTTATGCGGATGCTTTAATTGTGATAGAATTAATGTGTCTAGGTCTTAGGATGATGTAACGCCTAAGTCTTAAGAATGATATGCCACATCAAGAGAAGAAATCATTGCACTTAATAAACAAACCAACGTTCTAATCGGATTAATAATGGTTAATACCGTTTTCTTATATTTGGCTCAGCCGCTCTTTTATCTTCTATTAATTTGCTTGCGTGGGTTAAAGTACCTTGAATTGATTGTAATCACCAACCAAACCATATCAGTCTCTCAGGCTAAAACCCCCTTTTTTCCGTTAGAATTAGGATTAGGACTGATATAGGTTTAGAATAGAATATAATTAATATATATTAGATAACTAAGATATTAATAAATTTATAGATTTAACATCGCTTCAAGTGTTCGACACCCTACTTACCACGAAACTACCACCGATCGGGTACACTGCCCGTTAAAGTGTCGTTTTTAGTTTAGTCGGCAAAATATAAATTTAAAACTTGAATCATAAAAATATACACCACACAACAACACATCAGAAACTTAGTTGTGAACTCTAATTTGTTGCTTCTTGTTCGTGATGTGCCCGTTAGGCATTAGAAAACTAGCTGCAATTTATTTTGTGTGCGAAGACGTATAGTGAAATGTGGTTAGAATTAGATGAAACCCTCACGTTTGGGAAGATAACTAATTAAGTATTTAATGCGCGTGGTTTAACTATTGGGTTGGAAGAGCGTTTTCATGAGCTGCCTGCTTAGGTGATCGCGTATGTGCGTTTCTGGCCAATTCACAATTGAATAAGAGGAATACTTACACATTACACTAGCGAGGGTGACACGACAACGGGTTAGAGGAATCAACTAGGGAGTATTGCATGATTAAGTAAGAACGTTTGTTTACCTATACGAGTTTTCGTTAATTTTACTTTTTTGCATAATTATAATTAGTTTAATTTAGAATAGCTTAGTTTAAAACTGCCTCTCTCAACATATTGAATTTAACTGCTTTCTAAAAAAATATAAAAACACAAAAAATATTCATACCTCAACCTTTAGATTTTAGTAACGTACAATTCGAACCTACCTCACTATTCTCTTAGAGAACGATCAATCCTCCGAGTCTTGCCTTTACTACACTGCAACGATTAGGTACTATGCGTAGGAGGATTGTAAAAGTTTTGCGTTTACAATTATCCGCATCAAACACGTATAATGTCTAACATAATATCAGTAGTTAAATTTAAACAATACCAACATCAACATAATGCCATTTAATCAAAGTTAAATCCTTCGTCTAACAAAAATGTATACATAGATTTAACCGATATTAATACATAACAAAAAATTTATGTAAAAACGCATGCATGCACGAGTATTATAACTTTATATAGGTATAAAAGATTTTACATAATGTTTAAGAAAAAAATTATTTAATATCATCGTATATGCACTCATACATGATTTATTATGTCAAAATATAAATTTACAAGATATAAATTTACATTCGTAACCAATTGTATCATTAAAATTATATACTACATAATTTGTGTGCACAAATAATTATAATTCAAATGTATTTTGACTTATATCAAAGTATATTAAATAAAACTTATATCAAAGTCTCGCGCATACAGATGCATATAACTAGTGCTTTATCCAGGAGTTAGATAAAGAAAAAATATGCAAAGAATAATCTAAAATGTCGACAGGCTTTCAACAAATGTGTATACACATCAATTTGTGCTCGTTCGTGACATTTTTCGTTACTTTTTTCAATCTACACGATTTTCATTTCTTGTTCACATCCCATCATCGAGACATAAAAACTGAGTTGTGAAAAGATTAGGTGCCGTAATTCCGTAAATAACTTGGATAACTTTAATTAATCGCAATTAGTTCATTGCATGATGTCTATCATATGCATCAAGTTGTTTACGCTACTTGATTCTAATTCCAAAACACACGACAATTAACGATAACTAATACTTTATCTTTTCATCTTTTGAACTTTAAAGAGCGACGAATCAGTGCAATGTTCTAATCATGTGATATTTGACCAATTGTAGTTTCTTGCTTTCGCTTCGCTTGTTGGTATTATGTTAGAAAAATGTGAGGTGATCGATCATGTGCTGATTATTAAACTTAATACACTAGCTTTCTCTGATAAGCTGGTGTACATACAATCTCTAAAGCATGTGAGTACGAGTTATCATGCCATTATTCATCTAAGAAAACGATCTTATACCTTTGATGACACGACATGACATGGAGAAGTTTAGAGTCTAAATAACGATGATTACAACTTTGACTCTTGTTTTAGGATTAAATCATTGATGGGCACACACAAACATACACTACAACAATCATAAGTATTCTACATGTTTTTGTATTCCTGTATTTCCCTAAATTTGTCTAACAACTGACTTGACGTTATTGGTTAGAAAGTATTTATTAAACACAAATGTATCTTCCAAATTTAAAACCACATTTAATAAACGTTAATTATAAACCCTACTTATAAAATAACGTAATGTGATTTCTAATTTACGTAGTAATAGAGTAATTGTTAGATGAATAAGTGGCCCAAGCCCGATTGTGGGCTTGTGGTCCATTAGGGTTAGGTTTGATGTTGCTTATTTACAAAGCTATCTATTTATTATAAATAAATATTACATCTCTTATGTAATTCATTCAATCAATACAATATCTATCACATTACATGGTATCAGAGCATTGTTCGTTAAAGTTGCTGCAGTGCCTCGGCCACCGGACGCGAACATTGTTCGTTCTATGTGGCTTTTTCGGCATAAGTATAACGCTGATGGTACCCTCAGTCGGTACAAGGCTCGTCTTGTTGCAAATGGTAGCACTCAACTTGCAGGTATTGATGTGGATGAGACATTTAGTCCGGTTGTCAAACCGGCTACTATTCGGACAGTACTCAGTCTAGCCATTTCTAGACATTGGCCGGTTCACCAGCTTGATGTCAAGAATGCCTTTTTACATAGATCATTATCAGAGACTGTATACATGCACCAACCTCCTGGTTTCCGGGATCCGCAGCATCTAGATCATGTTTGCCTTCTCCAGCGATCTCTTTATGGGCTTAAACAGGCCCCTCGGGCCTGGTTTCAGAGATTTTCGGCTTATGCTGCTCGGGTTGGGTTTCATCATAGTCGCTGTGACTCTTCACTCTTCATCTACAGACAGGGGGCAGACACTGCTTACTTGCTTTTATATGTTGATGATATTGTTTTGACTGCATCTTCTTCTGATCTGTTACAGCAGATTATCACTTCTCTTCATGCAGAGTTCTCCATGACTGATTTGGGCTCACTTAATTATTTCTTGGGCATTTCTGTGACTCGTAATGCTTCGGGGATGTTTCTATCTCAACAAAAGTATGCGACTGAGGTTCTTGATCGGGCTGGTATGCTTAATTGTAAACCGTGTCGTACACCTGTTGACACGGACTCCAAACTTTCTGCAGATGGTGCTCCTATTTCTGACTCTACATTATATCGCAGCCTAGCACTCTACATTATAGTCGCAGCATAGCTGGGGCCTTACAGTATCTCACCTTTACCCGGCCTGGCATTTCATATGTTGTTCAGCATGTCTGTCTCTTTATGCATGACCTCCGAGAGCCTCATCTCTCTGCTCTCAAGAGGAACCTTACGGGTATGTGCTTGGCACCTTGTCCTATAGTGATTACAGCTTTATCCTCTACGACTCATCCTTATGTGCTTACACAGATGCGGGATTGGGCGGGTTGTCCCCACTAACCCGTCCATCAAAAAACTCCTCTGTTATTGTGTTTTTCCTTGGCAACACATCTTCTCCTGGTCAATACGAAGCGGCCATTTTACAAACTCTCTCGACTAGTGCTGAGGCTGAGTATTGGGGTGTTGCCAAGTGCGGTTGCTGAAACTTGCAGGTTACGTAATCTAGTTACTTGAACTTCATACAACCTCTATGCAACTGCTACACATGTCTATTGTGACATGTGAGTGCCGTCTATCTCTCTTCTAATCCCAGTGCAACATCAACCGCACGAAGCATATCGAGATTAACATACACTTGTTCGTGATCCCATTTGTTGCTAGAGTACCCGAGATGCTATACGGGTTCTATAACACGACCCGTCACGTTATCTAGTAATTGCATAATCTTCACCAAAAGTTTTACCTACTATTTATTTTGATGAGTTTGTACCATTTGAGCGTTCATTCAATCATCTCCCGTCAAACGCGGGTGATTGTTAGAAACTGAAAAGTGGCCCAATCCCGATTGTGGGGCTTGTGGTCCCATTTATGTTAGGTTTGATGTTGCTTATTTACAAAGCTATCTATTTATTATAAATAGATATGCCATCTCTTATGTAATTCATTCAATCAATACAATATCTATCACATTACAGTAATGAACTCTAAGTTTCTCTTTTTGTTAGTAGTTAGACAAACCCTTTTTTTATAAATTATAATTATCCATAATCTTAAAAGTGTAAATATATCACTAGTCACGACTACATAAACTGATTTTTCCCATTAATCTTTTTCACGGAAAAGAATTGATAGGAAATTTCCCACGGATTATCTAACATTTTACACACCAATTGGTTGACTAAATTTTCGTGAGAAATATATCGCAACTTTATCACGGATTAGCAATAAATTACACACTAGTTGTGTCGAATCCTATTATTTACCATAGGGTTATTATTTACGATAAGAATAGGATTATGTGTCATTACATATAGTACTACTTAAGGAATTGTGTGACAGCTTTTGGCTCAAATAATTGTATTTGGTATAATGGATCTAGTAACTTCTAAATTAAAAATGTATCCAAAATTGTATAAAATTTACTAAGAAATGATGTAGAAGTCGACCATTAAGGGAAACTTCGGTTTATGGCGTTCCATCAAAAAGATTGTCGTTTAAATCTACTTATAGATTCTAAGGTAGTCATCTCATTACTCACCCTAATAAGATAACAATGTCCATTAATTACTATAAGTTTTATGAAATTGGAAACAATTTATTTCTAAATCTTGCTAATACTTTTTGTTTTGCATTCTCACACAAGCAAACATGAATCATGCATGTGTGCAACAACAAAAAAAAAGTCTAATTCAATGTTGAGAAAAGGTAACTTTACGTGATTTGTTTATAAAAATAAGTCACTCTCTATTCTAGTTATGTCTAAATGACTAATAAGCGTCATCACGATAAGCTAAAATAAGTTTTGTTACTAAATATTTGCAAACATAAAAGCTTAATGCAATGCTCAATGAAGAATAATCATTTGTTCCAAAAGCAAGCGGAAAACTTACGTGTACGTAGGTTATAAGTTAAATCAATCGCAGTTCACATCAGTATGAATTGTAGAGTATTACTTAATTTGAGAAAATTGGAGGATTTATTGTCAAGTTGTCAAGAAATATAAATGTTTGCAATAATAACTTGTAACCAAATTGGAGTTGATACTGAAGAATCCGGATCGATTGAGAATGTTTTTATTTTGAAAAGATGAAGAAGGTTTTTAAAAATAATAGATTTTTAACTTTGATTCAAGTTTTTCAAGCGTAAAACTCATTTTAATGTGATTATAATCCAAAATGTGTAAAAAAAATTCGAATCAATGTTAAAAAATCTCTCGATTTTGCGATATAAGTACAATATTGAATCTTCTATACAAATTTAAAGAATCATTACCATAACTCGATTTTAGCATTGATTTGTGAATCAAATTTGTGATTTATAGATTTGATTCACTATTAAATGATGTTTACTTGTGAATCAAATCAAAAAATATGAATCAATTTGCTCAAACGAAGATTTCTCAATCTTCTCAAAATAAAAACCTTCTCAATGGAACCGGAGCCTATATATATATATATATATCAACCCAATAAGGGATAATTATGTTTATCGCCGAAGGCATAGATATGATTAAATGCAAAAATAAACACTTATTGGATGAAAACGATTTGGTGTCTTTTTTTATGACAATACAAAATGAACTCTAAAAAATGACTTATTAATGTTCACTGAAAAAACAAGAATCTATTAAAAAAAAGTAATTGCTGTGTATACTACATTAAAATTTCTTACATTATTATTACTATTAAAAAAGAGAGTGAAATTCTTTTATGGTAAAAAAACTCATTTATTTCAATAATTTTGCAAGAACAAGAAGAAAAACAAAGAAAATATAGGATATGTTGAATTTCAAGTAGTAAGTTTCATCAACAAGATACGAAGACTTACTTCACACATGGAATTACACAAAAAATACTATTTGTCTCATAGAGTTCTTCGATTAATAATAGGGAATACAATCAAGATTGATGGCTTTTGTTTGTAAAAAAAAGGCACCTTTTTATAAAGAATTAATAGGACACTTGGATATTCGAAAGAGAAAAACTGGTTAATTTGAAGGGTTGGTTTGAATTATTCACTTAAAGTTAACGGTACTTGAACAAGACAGTTTTAGTCCTAATCCTCAAAGTCAAGAAAATGTTACTCAAACAGCTGAGACAGTGACAACGTCAAATGAGCTGGATTTACTATTTAGTTCGATGTTCGATGAATTACTAAATGAAACTACTCCAGTTGTGTCAAAGTCTTCCGCTGTATATGCTGCTGATGCTCCAGATAAACGTAAAGTAACATCAAAAACAACAACTCACTCTTCACTACAAACAACCGTTTGTTGCAGTGAACCTCCACTTGGACACTTTCATTAACACCTCTAACTACAAATCAAGCACCAACTCAAGTACCATCTGTCACTGCCCCTGAGAACATTATTCAAGCAGAAACCAATACCGAATGTGCACAAGTTGACGACGATAAATTTATCAACATCTTTAGTACACCGGTACAAGAACGAGGGGAGGGAGACATAGGTCTGTCATGTTGATTTGTTAAACATGCATACATTCTATCAACACCATCCTTCTGGAACAACGTTGGACAAAAAGATCACCCGTTAGAACAAGTCATTGAAATCATTCTCAATCAATTAGAACAAGACGTCAGCTAGAAACAGGATGGCGAGGATGTGTATGTTCGCACTCACCGTGATTCGAACCCGAACCGAAGAACATCAAAGAAAGCCATGGCTGATTCTGCATGGTTTGAAACGCTTGCAGAAGAACTTCATCCAGTTTGTTAATCGATTAGATGTATGGGAACTAGTCGACAGACCACTTTGCAAAAATGTCATTAACTTGAAGTGGCTCTGGGTAGAAAAACAAAGTGATGAGGAAAATACTGTTATTCGCAACAAATCTCGTCTTGTAGCTAAGGGATATGCTCAAAAGGAAGGAATTGATTTCGAAGATGTCTTTTGCACCAGTTTTGACTAGGTTTAGAAGATGGGGACGGTTTTTTTTTCATTGCGGTACGCTCGCAAACAAATCATTTAAAAATTACCAGATGGACTGTGGGGGAAACAACATTTTTTACGGAAACCTCTGAAGGAGGAAGTGTAGGTAAACCAGCAGTTGGATTTGTTGACCCATTTCATCATGACACAAGCTTTACCGTCTCATGAAAGCAATATATTGTCTAAAACAAGCACAAAGAGCGTTGGTATGTTGTACTCTACAACTTCCTGGTATTCAAATGGATTTCTCAAAAGGTTCTCTTATTCCACTCTGTTCATAACTAAACATAGGGAAGACATATTGCTTGTGCAAATTTACGTTGATGATATCATTTTTGGTTCTACAAACCTAAAACTTTCAAAACGATTTGAAAAACGAATGCACTGCAAGTTTGATATGTCTATGATGAGGGAGCTGAAATTCTTTTTAGGAATTCAGATCCACCAATCCCCTCGTGGTATCTTTATAAACCAAGCTAAGTATGCTCAAGAGATACTGAAAAGCATGGTATGACCGTTTGTGATAGCCATTGGTTACACCAATGGCCTACAAAACACCTAGATGCTGACATGAGTGGTACTCCCGTGTCAACCAAACGAATATCATAGTATGGTCGGAAAGCACTCTGTCATAACAGCAAGCTACGACCTGATATTGTACATGCAACATGTTATTGTGCTCGTTATCAAGCGAAACCGACTAAGAAAATCTCACTGCGGTTAAGCAGATTTTTGGTATCTTAAAGATTCCATTAACATGGGTCTTTGTATCACAAAGGACATAGGTTTCGAATAACACTTTTTAAGATTCGGATCACGCGGGCTTTTGTCGTCGATTCTCGGTAAGAGAACATCTGGTGGCATACAATCATAGGTGGTGTTAATTAGTCAGCTGGTCTTCCAAAAGCATGGAATGCACTTCAAATGTCTTCAACAGAAGCCGAGTATGTGTCTTTATCTGCGTGCTGTGCTCAAGTTCTATGGTTGAGAACTCAGCTCATAGATTATGGCTTTCACTTTGATAAAATACATTATAGTTATTGTGATTAAAGGCAACATAGACATCTGTCCAATCCCGTCCTGCATTACGTACTCCCAAGCACATCGATGTCAGATATCACATTCATAAATGAACATGTGATACGGGTATTGTTGAATCTATTCTTTGTCGGAAACTCATAGCTGTTAGCCTGAACCTGTTTACTAAAGCTCTGTCGAAAAGATAGTTTAAGTATCTTCTCAGACGACTCAGTATGAGATGTTTAACTCCAGATGAACTGGAGGTTCTGGCAAACGAATCTGCTTAGCATCTGTCAACATTAATTTGTGAATTTTTTTCTTCTTATTTATTTTTGATATTATAAAAATTTTTGAAAAAGAAAATACATAAATATAAAAACTACAAAAGAAAAATAGAAAATATAAAAATCTTGAAAAAACAAAATACTAAAATCAAAAAATTTCAAAATACCGAAAAACAAGAAATTCTTCTCGACATGTTCTTGAAATCGATCAACATTTACACTACCTAGATGTTGATTCAACTTGTAAGGGCTTGTGTAAATGAAAGTTCGAGCAAAAGTTTCAAATGCTTTCAAAACATGTCATTTCTAAATTTTCTCACAATGACTTATGCACATTTCAGTGCATAACTCGGACCCGAAAGTAATAGGGTAGTGTACGCTTCAGTGCGATTACTCTAAAATATAGAAGAGAAGTCTTCTATCATGTGTTTTTATTAAAAATACGTTTGAACACAATTTTCAAAAAAAACTTTCAAATGTCAAATTGTCTAACAATTATAATTTGTTAGGTATTTTTTCCATAAAATAATGGTATTTGTTATAAATTGTGTTTCAACACTCTCTTCATCGATAAGTTTAAAGAATTTGTTGTAAGTGAGTAATGTCTATTTATGTGAATCAATTTGAGGGGAACTTTTAAAATACAAAGCCTTTTAAATGTTGCTGGGTACATCTCATAAATGTCAATTTTATGTATCCAAACACATTTTGTGAAATTAAAATGTGGAAACTTAATGTCAAATTAATTATTTACATTATTCCACTAACTTAAGGCATATCACTCTGTACTTCAACATTGTGTTGGTGTCATTATCATTTTTTTCATTCCAATGTCCAAGGGTTTTTAATAATATCTTGGTATCCCACATATCTGTTGAAGGAGGAGAATTATCGGGAAAAATTGAATTCATGCAATATTCATTGGTTTATAATTGTTCTCCCCCATGGATTTTCATGTCAAAATTTTAATCAATTGGTATTTCAAATACTAAGAGTTTTATTATTTTAAATAAGGGGAGAAAATGTGATTAAAATGATATAGAAGAATGTGATCTTTAAGACTCTAAGTGCAACTCTTTCTTCATGTGCTAAACAATTTCAAATCTACGAAGAACACGTGTAGGGAGTTATTTCAAAATGTCAAACAAAAAAAAAGGTTTTTAAGGTTTCGATCTCTATACCCACAACCAATTAATCTCACGATGTCGATGAAGTCATAAGGTGGTTAAGGTTAGGTATAAGTCCTATGATCTAACCAGAACCGGAGGGATCTACCCATGGACAATCCATAGTTAGAAATAGCAGTTCTTGGTATGATGGAGTTATGAATGAGAATAAGGGTAAAATGCGGATCTAAGATTGAGCTATACACTGGAACATAACAACAACGGTGTTAGTAATTGATGTCTTGGTAAGTCTCTTGGTGAGCGTTGAAGGGGTTGAAGAAAGAAAAAGAAATGTATGGGATAAAGGGTGAAAAACAAAGCAGCCACTCAAACTCCTTAGGCAGAAACCGGATTGGTCAATACATAATTATCAAAATCCAAGATGATTGTTTGGTATTGAAGGATATGACATCATGGACCCAGTGATGCAAATGCATTAACCTTCCCAGCCATTCGAGTTTTCTCTCAAAAGAAACTTGTCTCATTTGTTCACGAAGAACACACGTATCTATTGACATCTCTACTCCGAGATTGTTGATATTGATATGGTGGCAGTCTGCTTCAGCCTCCGATTACTAAAACAAAAGCGCAAAAATAGAGGGGTCTAGATCCAGAAGAGACCAAATTTTTAATCTCATTTAGGACACATGTCAAAATCACTTGTTGAACACCATAAGTTTACAAGTTGTAATCAAAAGAGTCATAAGCATTATCCTTGAGATCTTGCAGATCCATTTGAGTGATTACTTAAGTATTCATCGTGATGATGATATCCTCTTGAGCCACCATCAAACCAAGCTCTTGGTAGGTGACATTGCAAGATTCTATATGAATCGAACTTGTGAGAACTGTATATCCCATTCTTGGTCCAGTAAATGAATTGACGACTTAATCAGAAAGATAGTAACTATCTGATTCACTCTTATCGTGTTGTCTGCTTTGAGACGTTCCGGTAATGAGAACTAGCAAGCATGGTGAATCTAATACATCCGTGTTAGAAGATCCTACGCTTTGAGCTAGAAATCTTGTCAAGGAGATTCTTTGAATCTACCTGATCACAGGTATAGTATTTATACTATAAAACAGGAAACCGGAGGTTAATGCAACCGAACTCAAGATGAATGACAAAGCCATATTCATATTTTTTTGCTAACTGTCTTATTTCAGGATTAGACGACGGTGTTGCAGCCTCATTCCAGCGAAGTCAGATTCATAAACCACATGCTCATACTCAAGCCTTTAAAGTCAATCATTCAGCGTAAAGATAGTTAATTCTAGACTTCCCCGCCATCAAAGAGCCTCGAATTTAAATAAAGAATCGTCTATTGGGGAAGATTGTTAGACTTATGATCATATATGTCAAACAAGAATGTAACAAGTATGAGCATGTTGGTCAAGAGCACAAGATGATCGAGAATGTCAAATCAAGATGATTCAAGTCAAGGAGATGATGCAAGATAAAGATCTCAAGAACTCAAAAGTTAAAAGATAAAGGCTCAAGATCAAGATTACAAAGCATGAATTAACAAAGCCATTACAAACAAGACAAGACCAACGAAGGCAAAGCTCAAACGTCATATCGTCAACGTTGGGGAGATCAAAGAAGTCCTTAACATTGGGGGAGATTGTTAGCCTTAATTTTATTAAGTCTAACAAGAAAGTTATCGGTCTTATAAAGTCAAATAGGTCTTATAATGTAATAGGCTAGTCGGGTATCAACGGGCTTGGATAGTAATCTAATATTGTCTATGATTCGGGTTCAAAGCCTAAGTTAAGCCAAGCCCGACCCATTAAGAAAGCCCAAGTGCCAAGTAATAGGCCTAGGGTATAAAAGAAACCCTCTCCACACATGGAGAGGGTGTTGGTTACATTTGCTTCATTTGTTGTATGTGTAACTCACTAAACTCTCTCTTCTAATATAATATTCTACCATTCTATTTCCTTCCTTTTTCTTCTTATTAAATTCGGCTTATTAGAGATTATTTAGGTTTGCTTATTCAAGTTGTGTATGGATTATTAGTGGGATAACAGAAGGAAAACATATGACTAAACCAGCTACAAGAAAATACCCCATGATAGTTAATATGGGACCTCACCACCCATCAATGCATGGTGTTCTTTGACGCATTGTTATTCTAGATAGTAAAGATGTTATTGACTGTGAACCAATATTAGGTTATTTACACCGAGTTATGGAAAAAAAAGATAAAAATTCAATTATGAACTATTATTTTCTTACATATTGAGAGACAATTCTCAGTAATTAAAACTAACTTCCACCCTTTATATTTTTAAAACTACATATCTTAAGAGCCGTAAATCGTTAAACTACATAAATTACAACATCGAGACGAACATTTAATTATCTTTCAATAGAGGGCACTTTCATATAATTTGGATTTTTTATTGGTATTTTTTTGTTTTTCCTTGTGCCATTAGTTTGCTTGATATATCATATGTGATATAACACTAATATGTAAGTTCGAACACTCAACATGCTTTCGTAAAACAGGTATAAATTGATATGCAGAACCCAGTTTGTGTTTAGGAACCCAACTTGTTTGTCAAAGACAACGTTACTGCTTTTGATTATTTTTTGGCTATTATGGGTACGTGGATTCCAACGCGTATAAAGATCCTCATTATTTCCGTTTATGCTCCTCAAGAGATATCAGAAAAAAAAGAGTTATGGGATTTTATTCGAAATATGGGGGATAGGTGGGATGGAGAAACCGTAATATTAGGCGATTTTAGTGAAGTTCGTTCGGAACACGAGAGGTTCGGTACTATATTTAATATTCAAGGTGCTAATGCTTTTAACTCCTTTATTGCATTGACATGTTTGATAGATCTTCCTTTAGGAGGATATTCATTCACTTGGGCTCACAAATCAGCTACCAAGATGAGTAAGCTGGATAGATTCCTTGTTTCCGAAGGATTAATGGCTTTGTTTCCTAATTTGTCGGCCTTATGCCTCGATAAACATTTATCCGATTACCGTCTCATTTGGATGCAGGATGCGATTTTAGATTACGGCCCACTCAGTTTTGCATATTCCATTCGTGGTTTAAAATGGAAGGATTTGAAAAACTTGTACAAGACACTTGGAAAGATATGAATATAGTTGAATCGAACGGGTTGCTACAATTAAAGAAAAAACTCCAAACTCTTAAAATTGCCAATAAAGCTTGGTCAAAAGAAGCAAAGAGCAGCTCCTCCATTATTAAATCTGATATCAAACAAAAACTTTCAGATATCGACCATAAACTTGATCAAGGTGGGCACAATGAAGAGAATATTAGCCAAAGATCTACTCTTTTGAAAGACCTTCATGATGTCGAAGCTATAGAAGCTTTGAAGATTGCACACAAAGCTAAAATTCGTTGGTCTATAGAAAGAGACAAGAATTCTAAGTATTTCCATGGCATCTTTTTAACACCCCCAATTTAATACGCAGCGGAACCAACAATTGGGTGTTAAATCATAGCTCAATCACACACAAATTATAAAGAACGACTCAAAAGAGACGTTATAAAACTTAGTTCCATTCATAGAAATTCAGAGTGTAAAAATTGCTTAACAGGATCGTAACCAAAACCAACATACAAGTTTTAAAACCACAACCATAATTTAAATGTATTTGTGAGGAATGGAACTTAAAACAGTTTAACAAAATAAAATAGCGCAAGCTCCTCCTCGTGTGCTCCAAGTCTTCAACCTTGATTACCTGAGATAAGACATGCTAAAAAGTCAACGAAACGTTGAGTGAATCCATAGAGTTTATATAAATAAAAGATAGAACACAAGCATAATTCATCAAGTGACTTGTTGTACGGACAAGCCATATATCAAATTCTATATCATTGAGCTCATGACACCGAAACCTTGACAACAACGCATAACTTGTATGCAAACACAATTGCCCCAGTACTAGGTATTATTGCCTCATACCTACGATTCTCAATACAAATCGTCCGTTAAAAAGGTGCTCGAAAGAATTCGATTCAAACCTCGGACGGGGTTGTCAAACCCAATAGATCTATTAAATGCACTAGCGCTCACCCATTATAGGCAATTGACGGTTCATGAAATTAGGGACTTTGGCAATAGCTACTCAATGACAATAACACATAATCGGGTCCAGCATACCAAAAACAACTTGTGTTCAAATTTTCAAAGCAAGCATGTATCTCCCTCGCGGGGGTTTAATAAAACGTTTAATTAGTAAAGGCGAGGCTATGAACTCACCGTGAATAGAAGATGATCGAGAGAGAAATCAATTAAGAGAAGAAGCACCAACGATCTAGTCGCGACCTAAAAGAAGTGACGCGACTTAGTACGAAAAAGAGATTAATACGTAAAAATAAATCATATGATCATAAGGCATGTTCCAAGTTATGCATGGCTTTGCACTTAGGTTTTGCTCAAATTAGTTTTACTCAAAAACTTGTGTGTAACCTGACCTTATATGTATTTAAGCCTCCACTAAGTTTCGTCCCCAAATTCTTATTGTTCCAATGTGTACCATACGTTTTTAGACTTTGAGACTAGACGTAAGAACTTAGATTCTGATTTTGACCTGACTTGATGAGTCCATATCTACTAATTCGTAAAGGCTATGAATATGAGGTTTTCACCATTGGAAAGATCTTAGAGTCTAGTTTCCAGAACATTAAGCCAATCAATCAAACCATTTGCCAATCCACAGGAAAATGGTTTTTACTGACCATAACTTAAAACAGAAAGTTGACTGAATTTCTATCGTTTACGGTTTTGGCCATAAATCCTATTATATAATAGCTTTTCATGTGAGGCGGAATGGAGGTGTTAGATTTATGTGTCTACTACAGGAATCAACTTTTTATTTCAACATTTTAGTGTAAAAATATAGACTTATACTTGTTTTCCAAACAGTTATCCAGATTCGACTAATTTCGGTAAATCGGCCATATCTCACTCATCCGGAGGAGATACGGCTCCATCCAACTCACCACATAATCTACAAATGTTTATATACCTAAAACATGAATTGTACAGTAGACCACAAGCCAAAACTAATTCGTACTAAGGCCAACAACCTGCTGACTTAAAACAGTCCCCATAATACTACTTTATCAACACTCATTTTCTTTAAATTAACCTCACCAAAAGTGCATGCAATGCAATGCTAAAATTCAAAATCAAAAACCTATTTTTTATAGAATCAAAAACCTAAAATTTAGAATCAAAAACCTATATTTCACACCTCTTAGCAACATAAAACACATATTTTACAGAATCAAAAACCTAACATGCATGGCTAAAATTCATAAGAAAGCAAGAGTCAACATTGTGGGACTTACAACCAATCAAAGTGACTAGTAAGACCTACTCCACTAATTTTGTTTTTGCTAGGGCTTTAACCCAAGAGAACACACAAATGACTAATCAAAACGAGTCAATTACTCAGCCCCAACATCATCATTTACCTAAATTATGAACACCTTTACACACAAAAACTAGATTTGCAAGAATTTTCAATAAAATTTACCAAAACCAATAGCAAAGCCAGCTTAACAATTTTACAAATCTTTACTAGAGACATCCATCCCATACATGCATGAACTTTTCACCATAACCTAACAATTTAACTTCTCACCTTATTAAATCAAGGGTTTATTGGTCTAGAATTGAAGTTCTAAATGTGAGGATCAAGGTTATGTAAGAATAACAAGTGATTGGTATAGAAATTTTTGGTGAAATGGGTGTTTGAATGAGAAGGGTGTATAGAAAGAATGAGGAGGAACAAGAGAGATGTAATTTTTTTTATCAAGTTATGAGAGTAGTGTGTGTAGGAATGGCTTTTTATGTAATCTATACATGCAATGGTCTAAGACAAGTGTCTTAGACACTTGCCCTCAAGGTGATACGCCACTTATGTGGTGTCCTTACCACATTTTTAGTTTTATTAATAGTAATTTTATTGTTTAGGGTATAAATTTTAAGATAGGTGGGTAGTTTTGAGGCTAACGGGTATCAACGTAAAATATAACGAAAGTTAAGGCGGAATCATGAAGTAAAAACGAACAAGATAAAAATTGTTTTACATGTATCGGGATACTTCTCTGAAAACTTAAATTATGTAGGGTTAAAGACGAATTATAATTCTAAGCATGGCTCATAAATAATTAAAACTACGATTTTAATAAAATCGATTAAAAGTAATAAAATAAATTCTATAAAATTTAGAAAATAAAAGTAAAGCTCGGGATAAGAAGTGACCTTAAATATAGGTTTTTACATCCTTCCCTCCTTACGGGAGCGCCGTCCTGGTGCTCGATTCCTCCTATTTGTGTCACGCTTGCTCATGAATAGATGCGGATATTTGCTCTTGAAGAAATCTTCTCGTTCCCATGTGAATTTTGTGCCTCACTGTGAGTTCCAACAAACCTTAATGATGGGAATTCGGCTTTGCTTAAGTTGCTTTACTTCACGATCCATAATTTCAACTGGTTCTTCTATAAAGTGCAATTTGTCATCGAGTTGAATTTCTTAAAGTAGAATAATCAGATTTTCATCCGCCAATCACTTCTTGAGATTCGAAATATGGAAGGTGTTGTGGATTCCACGTAGCTCATCAGGTAGCTCCAAATTATACGCCACGGGACCGATTCTATCAATGACTTTGAATGGCCCAACATACCGTGGACTCAACTTACCATGTTTACCAAATCGAATTACGCCTTTCTAAGGCGACACTTTTAACATGACCATATCTCCCACACTAAACTCCATCGGTTTACGCCTCACACCCGCATAACTCTTTTGACGGCTACGGGGTGTCAGTAGGCTGTTCTTGATTTGCACTATCTTTTTTGTCGTTTCTCGTATCATCTCCGGCCCTGTGAGTTGGCTATCTCCAACTTCACTCTAACAGATAGGCGATCTACACTTCCGCCCGTAGAGTGCTTCAAATGGTGCGGCCTTGATGCTCGCATGATAAATGTTATTATAAGAAAACTCGACTAAATGCAAATGTCGGTCCCAACTTTTCCCAAAATCAATCACACATGCTCGCAACATATCTTCTAAAGTCTGAATAGTCCTTTCACTCTAACCATCCATTTTTGGGTGATAAGCCGTGCTCATATTCACATCGGTTCCCAAGGCCTTTTGAAGTGACCTCGAGAATCCAAATGCAAATCAGCTATCTCTGTCCGATATAATTGATACAGGCACCCCGTGTCTACAAACGATTTCCTTTAGGTACAACTGAGTTAATTTCTCCATACTATCAGTCTTCTTCATCGGTAGGAAGTGAGCTGACTTAGTTAACCGATCGACGATAACCCAAATTGAATCGTAGCCACTCGGGGTTCTCGAAAGTCCCGAAACGAAATCCATCGTTATCTTTTCCCATTTCCATTCAGGGATTTTGGGTTGTTGGAGTAAACCAGATGGCTTCTGATGCTCAGCCTTTACTTTCGCACACGTCAGACATTTACTAACATAGGTGGCAATATCAGCCTTCGTGTTAAGCCACCAATAAAGCTTCTTCAGATCCTGATACATCTTATCAGACCCAGGGTGAATCGAATATTTTGACTTATGCGACTCGTGCATGATTAGGTCTCTTAATCCGCCGAACAACGGTAACCATACACGCTTATCAAAATATCGTATTCCATCAAAGTGAATCTCGAATATTGGCTTGATTAGCCTTCCTAAATTCTCTACCTTCACGTTTTCCTCCTTCATTGCTTCTGTTTAGCTCGTAATATTCTCTCAGATAAGTCGAGGTAAACTGTCATAATCAAATCTCTAACCCTCAATGGTTTTTCTCTTTCCTTTATGCTCAATGCATCGGCCACCACATTGGCTTTACCGGGATGATAGTGGATTTCACAATCATAGTCGCTCAAGAGTTCAATCCACTGACGTTGTCTCATATTGAGCTCTTTTTGGTTCAAAATGTATTGCAGACTTTTGTGGTCTATGACACAACACACTTTGTCCCGTACAAATAGTGTCTCCACAACCTAAGTGCAAAAATCACAGCCCCCAGCTCTAAATCGTGGGTCATATAATTTTCTTCATGATTCTTTAATTGACGTGAGGCGTATGCGATTACCTTCTCCCTTTGCATCAAAACTGCTCCAAAACCTTTGATTGATGCATCGCAGTATACTACAAAGTCTTCCGTCCCTTCAGGCAATGACAAGATAGGCGCACTGCATAATTTCTGTTTCAACATCTCAAATGATTCTTCTTCTTCTTCACCTCATTCAAACTTCTTGTTTTTCTGAGTTAGCTTGGTAAGTGGTTTTGAAATCAAAGAAAATCCCTTGATGAACCTTCTATAATATCCAACCAATCCCATAAATTGTCTTACTTCGGTTGGTGTCATGGGTGCGGCCCAATTCTTAATAGCTTCAATTTTTGAGGGATCAACGTGAACGCCTTTGCTATCGATCACATGGCCAAGAAATTGCACAGAATCCAACCAGAAGTCACACTTCGAGAACTTGGCGTACAACTGCTCCTTCTTAAGTAACCCAGAATAATCTTTAAGTGTTCTTCATGCTCCTCCTTACTCTTGGAGTATATAAGTATGTCATCAATAAATACAATCACGAATTTGTCGAGATACGGCTTGCATACTCGATTCATTAAATCTATGAATACCGCAGGAGCATTGGTTAGTCCAAACGGCATCACCTAGAATTCATAATGACCATACCGGGTCCGGAATGCGGTGATTGGGATGTCTTCTTCTCTAATGCGGAGTTGGTGATATCACGATCGCAGATTAATCTTTGAGTACACATAAGAGCCTTGAAGTTGGTCAAATAGGTCATCAATCCTTGGAAGTGGATACCTGTTCTTGACCGTTAACTTGTTCAACTCACGATAATCGATACACATGCGGAAGGACCCATCCTTCTTCTTAAGAAACAACACTAGAGCTCCCCAGGGCGATGAGATCGGGCGAATAAATCCTTTATCTGACATCTCCTTCAATTGATCAGACATCTCCTTCATTTCCGACAGCGCCAAATGGTAAGGTGCGCGTGCAACAGGTGCGGATCCTGGCACAAGTTCTATTCTGAATTCTACTTGTCGAGGTGGTAGGATTCCTGGTAGATCATCAGGAAACACCTCGGGAAATTCACATACCACAGACACATCTTCCAAAAGTCTATCTGATGGTTCTTTCTTAGTTACATGGGCTAAAAACAATTGGCTACCTCTCTCCACGTACTTCCTCGCCTTGATACAAGATATCACTTTAAGTTTAGACATACTTTCGTTACCTTTAACTACTAACACTTCGTTCTTAACCGGTATATGCACCTCTTTCTTTCCACAAACAATGACAGCATCGTGCTCTACTAACCAATCCATCCCGATAACAATATCAAAAGTACCAAGTTCTATAGGCATAAAATTGATTTCAAACAGGTGGTTAATTAGTTTCAGGGTGCAACCTCTTAAAACTGTATTCATACTAACTATTCTTCCATCAGCCAATTCAATTTCATAACTAGTATTCAGTCTTACTGGTTTAATATTAATTAAATGACTAAGACTAGTATTAACGAAACTCTTGTCAGAACCAGAATCAAACAACACACTAGCAGAGACGATTGGTTGGAGTAGAAATGTACCCGCAACAAACATTCGGATCCATGACCCTTCTCGCTTCCTGAATTTGAAGCCTACCAGTAGCATTACCACCCTGCAGATTGTTCCTCTTTGGACAATGGTTCTTCGTGTGTGTCCCTTCTCCCCACATCCATAACATGTCATGATCGGCTGCGCATTGGCACCCGGAGTCAACTGCCTTAACTACATTACTGCAACGGGACTCCGTCTTTCCACATTTGTTATATACTATCGTGCAATAGCCAAAGTGATGCTTCATATAACGATTACAGAGGGGTTTGTTTCTAGTATGCCCACCTTGCTCAGCTGGGGCGGTGGTTATTTCCCTAGCATTTCCTTATCTTCTTATTGTTATGCTGGTGATGACGGTGTTAGCCCGGTATTGTTTCGGTGTTGGTGGTGCCACTTTGGTTGTTGTCCGCTTTCCCCCACTACCTTTATTGTTCTCGGCAACTCATTTCAGCATTGTCCTTGAATTTTATGTTCCATTAAAGTATGACATGACGAACAGCTCATGGAGCACAGTGGGCCTTAGAGGAAGGTTTGTTTCCCCTCTTTGATGTTCTCAACAAACCTTAAGTAGAGTCCAACTTTCTTTGTTTCATCGACTGCTTCAGGAACATACTGAAACGCTAACTCATTGAACCGTTGAGTGTAAGCAGTGATATTGGTATCTCTCAACTTTAGGCTCCTCAACTCATTTTCCAGCCTCTAAACCTCTTCATCTGGACATAATTCTTCCATCATCATCTTCCTCATATCAGTCCATGATTTCCCATTAACAACATCGAGTCCTAATGTAGCGACTTGTGAATTCCACCATGTTAAGGCTCGATCTTGAAGGGTGGCAGCAGCAAATTTCACCTTACTCCTTTCAGCACACTCACTGATCCCAAACATACTTTTGGTCTTTTCAAACCAACGACATAATTCTACAGCACCTTCATTACCATGGAATTAGGTAGGACCACATTTCATAAAGCCAGCAAATGAACATTCCCGAATGAGTGGTGCCCCACCTTGGCCGCCATTTCCACCAGATCCTCCAGCAACATTTGGATTGGTTCTAGCAGCATAATCGGCTTCTAATGCCTTGGCTACCTCATCAACAACTAGCTTCGAGATTACAGCAGCAGACATTCCCTTGGGAGGCATGATTCTATTAAGCACAAAGAAAAGTTGGTGAGTACTCATATAATGGTATAACCACAACTTACACAAACAACATGATCACAACATGAATTAGTAATCAAATCATACAAGGAGTCACAACACTTTAAGTAAAGATCAAAGTAGTCATTAATCATTCATCACAAGATTTAGTACATGGTTGTATTGTTCACAAAATTTGACATATGTCATTACAATCATGATTACTAATTCCACTAACCGACAAGCCGGTTTAGCGATTAAAATGACAAGATAAAGAAACTACAAATGATGCTAAACTACTGTGAGTCACGTGGGGATCCACGTGGCTCAGAGGGCTGTGGGTCTCTGGGTGCAGTGATGTCATCATCGTCATCCTCTCGAGCGGCCATAGCAGCATCCCTAACCATGACATAGGGGTCATCCGCACGTGGGGCAGAAGCAGTGTAAATAGGAGACTCTTCCCGAAATCGCAAATGCGCGGGTATTCTTCCTCTAACCCCAGCCTCCCATTGGCTCAAAAGCTCGGCCCGATGATTCTGCTCCTTTAACTCCTTAAACTGCCTACTCAGGTCCAGTACAAACTTCTTCATCTTGGAGTGGTCAGATCTATTCTCTCTTACTGCCGTATCCAAAGCTGTGATATCATACTCGTGGCGGTTCATACGAAACTCATCCTCCTTGAATTTCTTTGCCATCTTCCTCTCTGTCTTGTACCTATCAAACATTTGCTTCTCTACTTTCTTCGTTCTCCCGTGAACACTCTCCAAATCACTAGTCTTGGGACCAGGCGTAAAAACCTTAGAATTACCATCAAGGAGATCTTGGGTAGATAAACTCTCTCCCACATGAAAGTTATGGCCAAATTGAATAACGGGTGGTATTGGCTCATCATCAGCATCAACAATAGGAACTACAGGTGGTGCAAACTCAGTTTCCTTGTCAAACGCAGGAGGTGGTCGGTTAAGAGGATCGACCTCATCATAGGCATTAATTACCTCTGCCTCATCCTCATTATCATTCACACCATCGTCCTCATCCTCCTTATCCATCTCCATTTCCTCATCATCCTCATCTTCCACCCCATCTTCTCCTACCTCCTCATCATCATCCTCGATTAGCCACCCATTCATGTTTCTTGCGGGTTGGGGGTTTATGTGAAGAGCAAACCCATCCATATTGTTTTGTTTAGGAATAATTTGCTCAATTGGTTCCTCTTCTTGGTCTTTATCCGGGTCTTCCTCTTCGTCATCCTCCATGTCATCGTTACCAACATACCCCTCAGGTTGAGCTAGTGCATGGTAGAGAATAATAGGAGCTGGTTCGGGGTTAATCGGCTCATCTTCAAGCAAATCTGCAGCGTGGTCGGGGGAAGGTAAGTTCGCCATGACAATCCGCAATCACGCAAAATAAATATATATAAGGTCACTACATATATAAGGATTTATGCAATATACGGATGAATACAAATGCATTAAAATAAGTATGATGATTTAATAAAGAATTATTTAAACGTGTAACCAAATGCAAAAAGCTTTAATATAAGCTTAATAATCCATATATATCTCGATATATATCATAGTATTTATTTAATAAATACTTAACAATGATGCACCCGAAGCGTGCATAAATACTAAAATAGGAATCACAAGTAAGCCTTGAGCGGGAACCCACGAGGAATCTTGGCGCGCGAATTAAGAAAATAAAGTTATAGTTTAGGTTTTTGAAAAATGACCTAGTTCTCTATAACTTATAGCTCTTGATACCAATTTTTAACACCCCCAATTTAATACGCAGCGGAACCAACAATTGGGTGTTAAATCATAGCTCAATCACACACAAATTATAAAGAACGACTCAAAAGAGACGTTATAAAACTTAGTTCCATTCATAGAAATTCAGAGTGTAAAAGTTGCCTAACAGGATCGTAACCAAAACCAACATACAAGTTTTAAAACCACAACCATAATTTAAATGTATTTGTGAGGAATGGAACTTAAAACAGTTTAACAAAATAAAATAGCGCAAGCTCCTCCTCGTGTGCTCCAAGTCTTTAACTTTGATTACCTGAGATAAGACATGCTAAAAAGTCAACAAAACATTGAGTGAATCCATAGAGTTTGTATAAATAAAAGATAGAACACAAGCATAATTCATCAAGTGACTTGTTGTACTGACAAGCCATATATCAAATTCTATATCATTGAGCTCATGATACCGAAACCTTGACAACAACGCATAACTTGTATGCAAACACAATTGCCCCAGTACTAGGTATTATTGCCTCATACCTATGATTCTCAATACAAATCGTCCATGAAAAAGGTGCTTGAAAGAATTCGATTCAAACCTCGGATGGGGTTGTCAAACCCAATAGATCTATTAAATGCACTAGCGCTCACCCATTATAGGCAACTGACGGTTCATGAAATTAGGGACTTTGGCAATAGCTACTCAATGACAATAACACATAATCGGGTCCAGCATACCAAAAACAACTTGTGTTCAAATTTTCAAAGCAAGCATGTATCTCCCTCACGGGGGTTTAATAAAACATTTAATTAGTAAAGGCGAGGCTATGAACTCATCGTGAATAGAAGATGATCGAGAGAGAAATCAATTAAGAGAAGAAGGACCAACGATCTAGTCATGACCTAAAAGAAGTGACGCGACTTAGTACGAAAAAGAGATTAATACGTAAAAATAAATCATATGATCATAAGGTATGCTCTAAGTTATGCATGGCTTTGCACTTAGGTTTTCTTCAAAAAAAATTTACTAAAAAACTTGTGTGTAACCTGACCTTATATGTATTTAAGCCTCCACAAAGTTTCATCCCCAAATTCGTATTTTTCCAATGTATACCATATGTTTTTAGACTTTGAGACTAGACGTAAAAACTTAGATTCTAATTTTGACCTGACTTGATGGGTCCATATCAACTAATCCGTAAAGGATATGAATATGAGGTTTTCACCCCTGGAAAGATCTTAGAGTCTAGTTTCCAGAACATTATGCCAATCAATCAAACCATTTGCCAATCCACGGGAAATTGGTTTTTACTGACCATAACTCAAAACAGAAAGTTGACTGAATTTCTATCGTTTACGGTTTCGGCCATAAATCCTATTCTATAGTAGCTCTTTATGTGAGGCCAAATGGAGATGTTAGATTTATGTGTCTACTACAGGAATAAACTTTTTATTTCAGCATTTTAGTGTAAAAATATAGACTTATACTTGTTTTCCAAACAATTATCCAGATTCGACTAATTTCGGTAAATCGGCCATATCTCACTCATCCGGAGGAGATATGGCTCCATCCAACTCACCACATAATCTAAAATTGTGTATCTACCTAAAAAATGAATTTTCCAGTAGACCACAAGCCAAAAATAATTCGTACTAAGGCCAACAACCTGCTGACTTAAAACAGTCCCCAAAATACTACTTTATCTACACTCATTTTCTTTGAATTAACCTCACCAAAAGTGCATGCAATGCAATGATTTCTTTTTCACACCTCTTAGCAACATAAAACACATATTTTACAGAATCAAAAACCTAACATGCATGGCTAAAATTCATAAGAAAGCAAGAGTCAACATTGTGGGACTTACAACCAATCAAAGTGACTAGTAAGACCTACTCCACTAATTTTCTTTTTGCTAGGGATTTAACCCAAGAGAACACACAAATGACTAATCAAAATGAGTCAATAATTCAGTCCCAACATCATCATTTACCCAAATTATGAACACATTTAAACACTAAAACTAGATTTGCAAGAATTTTCAATAAAATTTACCAAAACCAAAGCAAAGCCAAGCTTAACAATTTACAAATCCTTACTAGAACACCATATCCATGACATGCATAAAATTTTCACCATAACCTAACAATTTAACTTCTCACCTTATTAAATCAAGGGTTTCTTGGTCTAGAATTGAAGTTCTAAATATGAGGATCAAGGTTATGTAAGAATAACAACTGATTGGTATATAAATTTTTGGTGAAATGGATGTTTGAATGAGAAGGGTGTACGGTAAGAATGAGGAGGAACAAGAGAGATGTAATTTTTTTTATCAAGTTATGAGAGTAGTGTGTGTAGGGATGGCTTTTTATGTAATCTATACATGCAATGGTCTAAGACAAGTGTCTTAGACACTTGCCCTCAAGGTGACACACCACTTATGTGGTGTCCTTACCACATTTTTAAATTTATTAATAGTAATTTTAATGTTTAGGGTATAAATTTTAAGATATGTGGGTAGTTTTGAGGCTAACGGGTATCAACGTAAAATATAACGAAAGTTAAGGCGGAATCACGAAGTAAAAACGAACAAGATAAAAATTGTTTTACATGTATCGGGATACTTCTCTGAAAAATTAAATTACGTAGGGTTCAAGACGAACAATAATTCTAAGCATGACTCATAAATAATTAAAACGACGATTTTAATAAAATCGACTAAAAGTAATAAGATAAATTCTATAAAATTTAGAAAATAAAAGTAAAGCTCGGGTTAAGTAGTGACCTTAAATACGGGGTTTTACAATCTTAAACAACAATCGATCACAACTCTCGATTCATGGTATCCTTGATAAAGATGATTGGATTGATGATCCAAGTATGGTGAAAACAAAATTTCTGGAGCACTTCTCAAACCGCTTCTCTAAGCTAGATTCTAATCATCTTAAGCCTGAGTTCCCCTTTTCCAAATCAATTATCCCCTGTGCAGGTTAATGATTTGGAACGTGAGGTATCTTACGATGAAACCAAGTCTGTTTTTTGGGAATGTGGTACGAACAAGTCCCCTGGTCCAGATGGTTTTACATTTGAATTATTTTGTAAGTTTTGGAGTATCATTGACAAAGATGTGGTGGCTGCGGTTAAAGCCTTTTTATCATTAGGTATGTTTCCTAGAGGATGTAATTCTCTTTTATAGTTTTGATCCTGAAAACACAAGATGCAAATCAAGTTAAACACTACCGCCCTATTAGTCTAATTGGAAGTGTCTATAAAATTCATTGCCAATATTTTGGCTAATAGATTGAGCCTTGTTATTGGCGACCTTATTAGTGAAGTTCAATTGGCTTTGTTCCTCAAAGGCAAATTCTTAGCAGCCCTTTCATCCTTAATGAGCTCCTTTCTTGGTGTAAACATAAAAAAACTAAGGCTTTAATTTTTAAAGTTGACTTCGAAAAGACATTTGATTGTGTCAAATGGGATTATTTATATGATGTCCTCGAATTGTTTGGTTTTGGAAACAAATGCTGTAGTTAGATAAAAGGATGCCTCGAATCGGCCATGGGATCTATTCTCGTCAATTAAAGTCCAACATCAGAGTTTCGCTTTTATAAAGGCTTAAAAAAGGACATCATCTTTCTACTTTTTTGTTCATCTTGATTATGGAAAGTTTACACCTCTCTTTTAATAGAGTTTTAAGCGCATGTATTTTCAAAGGTAATCTCTGCTCGTATCTAAATGAGATCAATAACTAGTCCACTTGTTTTATGCTGAGTACGATGTTTTTGCGTTGAGAAAATGGTGAATGTCTCTAACATTAAAACTCTTATCCATCATTTGAAGTGCTTTTTTCTTGGCTTCGGGGTCTGCGCAAATAAATCTTTGACAAAATTAAGCTTATGGTATTTCGGATTGAATCAGAAGGAAGTTGAAAAGCGCCGCTCATTTAAGTCGAATGTTCAAAGTTCTTCTACCTTCCGAACGACATTTTGACAGCATGATCTGAAGATTAAGAGCTTGGTCCTACACCTGAAGAAATTGAGACACTACAAATACGGTACAAGGGATGTCACCCTTCATTAAGAAAGCGAACTAGACAAACACAAATTACCGAATGCGAGAACTAGGATGCATAGTGACTCACAACAAGCTTGCATTTCATAGAGGGAGCTAAACTCCACTTAGAGCTTCCTAGGAGAGGGGCGGGAGCAAATGATGTGCACGTACCCTTCTCTCTTCCAAAACCACCGGCAGTCGTCTACTATAGTCACCAAATTGAACTCTAGGGACCAAGAGTTCCCTTAGGGGGATCGACCTATAATACATCGTAAAATTCAGTAATAAATTAATTAAATTTTTATTCTTTTTTACTTTAAGTAAAATATAATTTTTCGGTTTACCCTTTAAGAAAAAAAAATTTCGTTTCCCCCGTATTTCTAGTCCTTCTTTACTCATTACTTATTTACGAGTTTAACGAAACTTAATTTTTATTATTTTACCCCAACGATTTCAGTATTTTTATTTAGAAAATTTATTTTACTATCTGAGTCCCTGTCGCACCTTGCTAAAAAACCGCGCACTTTTGACTTTTTTTCCTACAAATTTAATTAAACACTTACATATTTTTTTCTTACTTACATTAAATAATACAACAAAAAATAATACAAAATAAAAAAATATTAAGCCTCATACATGCCGACAAAACAAAAAAAACGCAGATCGGATATTATAGATTATTCTCGTCGATCCCACTATCTCCCTCCTCCATAACCCCCCGACTCACCAACAACACAAACAAGGATCATATCTTTAATTTTTTTTTTTGGGTCTATTCAATTATTCCAATATCACTTCAAACGTACTCAAGGTGCTACAAGGTTTAATTCCGGCAATTTCAAAGTTTCATTCAAGATAGATTCTAGGGTTTCATAATAACGATTGGGGTTTTTTTGGGTGGCAAGAATGGTAGGGAGTGGTTAAAGATTGTGCAAGGGGTAGGCGATTAGGAAGATTTGAGTTTTAAAATTAATATCCGTCTTCAGGCTTAAAAAAGGACATCATCTTTCTACTTTTTTGTTCATCTTGATTATGGAAAGTTTACACCTCTCTTTTAATAGAGTTTTAAGCGCATGTATTTTCAAAGGTATTTCTCTAAACGAATCATTAACGTTATCCCATTTGTTTTATGTTGATGACGATGTTTTTGTTGGAGAATGGAATGTCTCTAACATTAAAACTCTTGTCCATATTTTGAAGTGCTTTTTCTTGGCTTCGGGTCTCAAATAAATCTTTACAAAATTAAGCTTATGGGTATTCGTATTAATCGAAGGGAAGTTGAAAAGGCCGTTCATTTAATCGAATGTTCAAAGTTTTCTACTACTTTCAATTATCTTGGTGTCAAATTGGGAGAAGTTATGTCTAAAAGTAAGTCATGGGACGAGGTTACTTCTAAGCTTTCTTCTCATTTATCCAAATGGAAGCTTAATATCCTATCTATTGGTGGATGCTTAACTCTCTTTAAATCGGTCCTCACTTCAATTCCTTTTTATCACATGTCTATTTTCAAAATTCCTATTGGTGTTCTTAACAAGCTGGAATCTATCTGTAGAAAGTAATGGAGTTGATGGAATAGTATGGAAAATGGCTTGGTTTGGTTGGAATAAGGTTTTGGCTTCCAAGCAAAATGAGGGTCTCGGGGTGTCGAGTTACTTTACATTTAATCGAGCCCTCTTGTTCAAATGGGTTTGGCATTTTTATTCTCAGGGCCATTCGTTATGTGATCGGTTCATCAAAGCTTTTCATGGTAAAAAGGCTATCTAGACGTTACTATCCCTCCTAGTCGTAAGTCTATTTGGATTGATATTATTCGAGATGTCACTTCTCTTAAAAATGAAGATATTGACCTTATGGATTTCATATAAAAAAGGTGGGTAATGGAGAAGACACCAAATTTTGGGAGGATACTTGGCTAAATAAGTTACGTTAAAGGTTCAATTTCTAAGAGTTTATGCTTTAGAATCTCAAAAGGATATTAGTGTGGCTGATAAAAGGAGAGACACTACTCTTTCTCTTTCCTCCCGTCGTTCTCCTAGAGGAGGGGCTGAAGAGGAAAAATTTTAGATCCTTCGTTCACGAGTTCATGATATTCTTCTTCCTTAGATGTACGATCGTTGGGTGTGGTCTTTGGTATCTTCGGGTGAGTTCTCGGTTAAATCGGTTCGAAAGTACATTGATGACATCCTCCTTCCTAAAGAGCCCGTTCAGACTCGTTGGGTTAAGGTTGTGCCTATAAAGGTGAATATTTTGGCTTGGATAGTTTGGTTGGATAATCTTCCTACTCGCTTTAATCTCTCATCTAAAGGTTTGGAGATTCCTTCTCTTTTATGCTCGTTATGTAATGTGTCAGTAGAATCTACTTCATGTCTTTTCTTCTCTTGTTCCTTGGCTCGCCAGTTGTGGAATAAAGTGTTTCGTTGGCTTTTGGATTAGGTATAGATGCTTAGATTTTTTTTGTATGATGAAGGCTCTCATTGGCTAATAAAAAACACCTCTAAAAAAATCTATGATTCCTAAGGTTTTTTAAAAGGACAATTTTGAAGGTGTTTTGGTTTTGTTTCGTGATGTGGAGGTCTTTTTTGGCGCTGCGCTTTAGAAAACCAATCCTTGTTTTGTTAATGCTCTTCCTATACGCGACATTCTCTTTGATGACACTGTTTATTTGTCTCATATGTGGTGCTTGAGTTGTTGTAATTTTAGTTTAAAGTGGGTGACTTGGATGAAAAATCCTTCTTATTTTAGCTTGTAATCTTTTCTTAGTCCTTTGCTAGTTTTCTTAATAAAATTTGCATTTCAAGAAAAAAAAAAAAAAATATATGTAGAAACTTCAATATGCTTCATCATTTATTGTTCATTAAAAAATACCGTTCATTTGCTTTCACTATTTAGCACGCACAAAATTTTGATACCGCCCTAAGTCAATACGTTTCTATTCACAGAAATATATCTGTAGAACTTCAAATGCTTCATCATTTTTGACATTAAAAAATACACGTCATTAGCTTTCCAACTATTTAGCACACAAATTTTTAAACCTCCAAGTCAATACAGTTTATTCACAGAAGTTGGAGAAAATGAAAGAACTTTTTTATAGTCAAACCCGCTTGATGCATCATATGTGATATAATATTAATCTTTAAGTTCAAACACTTAACGTGATATCATGAAATGGGCATAAGTATTTGTGCAAAACTTCAAATGATTGATCGTTTTTAGCATTAAAAATACAGATCCTTAGACTTTTAACCATACATGAAACATAATTTATGAACATCCAAATCAATATAGTTTATTCATAGAAGATGGAGGAAATAGAAGATTTTCTTTTAAAGTCAAACTCGCTTGACGTATCACATGTTATGTAACACTAATCTATAAGTTCGAACACTCAACATGCTGTTCCAAAAATAAGCATAAGTATTTATATAATACTACAAAGATTTACCATTTTTTGCATTGAAAGATACGCATTCTCTTTCTAACCATAAATCACACATCATATATGAACCTCTAAATCAACACAGTTAATTCATAGAAGCTGGTGAAAATAGAAAATAAATGATATTCAACTTGTTTGATATATCACATGTGGTATAAAAATAATATGGGAGTTCGAAAACTAAACATGTTGTCGTAAAATGTGCATAAGTATTTGTATACAACTAAAAAAGATTCACCATTTTTGGCAACAAAAAATATTACATATGTCAATATCTTATGTCTTCGAATCTAAAAATTAGTGTCATATCACATGTGATATATCAAGCTTATTTGAATATCAAATAAAAATTCATATATTTTCTCCAATTATTATGAATAAACTGTAACGATTTAAAAGTTTAAAAATTATGTGTGATATATGGTTGGAAAGATAAGGATTTAGGCTGCCCACAATAGTGACACCAGACGACCTACATTTTTCCTGTAACCTCATATTTCTCTCTCGTGCGACCTACATGCAACCTTTTATGCACAGTAAGACGACCTACACTATAAAAAACATACCACACGAAAAATACATTTTAATTAATTGAACACACACATAAACAAGCAACCATGAATTGGTCGAGCAGCTGACATGGTTCCCCAAAAAATCGAAGGTCGACCGAGTCGGGGATGGGGGTTGCAGTGGTAGCGACCGAGTCAGGTGTGGGTCGACCTACTCGGTCGACCGACCACTGCGAGCAGCCTTAGAGTTTTACACAAATACTTATGCCAATTTACAATAACAAGTTGAGTGTTCGAAATTGCACATTGGAGCATAAGGTTCATTTGGTGTCCTGGGGTGGTGCCATGGCTGAAAGTTATGCGTCAGCTCACCACCTTTTTCTATAACACCAGAATCTATCACACCACATAATATACCCCTCCCTCAGGTAACACCTGTTTCTGGTTCCATATGACACCCTTAGACCCGTCAATTTTTTTATTCATTTATTCAAATAAGACAATACATTAAATTAAAATCAAAATTCCATTAAATAAAAAAACACATAAACTAGAAGACATAAAATAAAAACAAGACATAAAAATAAAAGTACATAAACTAATATAGTTTTGAGGATAATAATTAGCGTGTATTTCTTTTTGGCTGCCTCGATGATAGCCACGTCAAACGGATCCATCTCGTTGGTGTTCATTGCAAGGATCTTTAAGTACGCATTTCTTTTTATGAGCTTTAATTAATTCAACTCTTTTCGCAGTCTCGCGGTCCAAACTTTTCATTTTCGCCTCACGGTTTAAACAAATATCTGGATATGTGAGCACGGTAATCTTAGGTTTCCTTTGCACTCTTTTTATCAACGATTGCTCGACTTTTATGTCACTCGTTTTCCAGAATTACATCCGAGTGGGGTTTAGAAAACCATGACCTTCATCCTTGCATGCTATACGCACATATGTGTTAATCAAGACAGTCTCACGAATGGCGCCATGTTTACATATGGTACGTAAAGTAAGGATTAGTATAAGTTTATGGTTAGAGATTATGCTAATCATATGTTCGGGGTTCCTTGAGTGGTAAGAACCATAAGGTTGGGATACTTTTGTCTAAAGCTTGGGTAACACTCACATACAAATAGGGCTTAGTTTATTTAATATGGAGAAGATGAACTTGGTCATTCTCATGAAATACATGTGTAGTTATATGGATGCATTTACGATTATGTAAGATCTGTTGATGTGATCCAACCACTTTGGGAGACCAACGTGGGAGTCATCTCATAGAGGAGACAAGAATAACATGTGGCGTGGTATTCTTGCTCATGATGTTATGAGAATCTTTGTACGATGTAATGTTAATATGTCATAGCAAAATGCCCCCGCACTACGTCTATGCGAATGTGGTGTATGTGCGTGGCTATAGTATAATAACGGTCTAGGAGGACAAATTGTCATGCCAGTTGTTGCTTGGAGATTGGTTATTCAGGAAGAGCTTATTCTGGCCTTAGCTAATAGTTGCCTGAAGATTGATTCTCCAAGCAAAATATCTTGTGGGCTTTTATCCTTTTGGACTTATTATGATCGTATGTGCTTTAGCTATTAGGCTATAACACCCATCTACTATCACATACTAGTAGGGTGTTCACGGGCCAGTTTGGTTCAGTTTGTTGGAAGATTTATACTATCCATTGCGAGGCGGGTAATTCATTTTACTACCCGAAATTGAACCATACTAGGCGGGTAACTGGACACGCGGGTAACCAAAATGAGCGATTACACGTGGTTCGGGTCACGGTTAACCATTGTAGACGTTTAATAGAGTTTAACGTATGAAATTAGATAACCTTTAATAGATTAAAGTTGTATTAAAGTTATTCGGTCACAATAATTGCATTCAAATAACCATACATAACATATTAACAAAAAATATTTGTTCGACATCTATAAGTTACTACCACATTAAACAATACTCACACATAAATGTTTAGCGAATGTTTATATTAAGAAGAAACAAGTTGTTATACAATAAAAGTAGTGCAATATATAATAATCAAATTTATACAATTATTTCAATATTTAGTAAAAAATCATCCATGTATATTATACATGGATCCTTTTAGTTGACCGCGGATATCTAAAAATAAAAACCAAAACCGAACCGTATACGCGGGTTTTTTTTGGTTTCTTTGGTTTTGGGTTTTTTCGATTTTGAATTGAGCGTTTCAACTCGATTTTTCAATTTCTCAGGTTTTTTTGTTGGAACATGTAAAGTTCAATCTCACATTAATAGAACAATTAAACATTTATCTCCATTTAATATCTCTCTATCCATGACTAACAAATGAATCAAGTCCTTAGTGGAGGGCTTAGTGGTGGATTTTG